>JAMYWD010001380.1:2500-10000 GCA_028583415.1 Protea cynaroides
TGAGGAACCTTAACTCCAAACTAAATTGGTTAATAATAAACTGTTTTCTATTTCTTGAGTCCTATGCCATGCTTGATTCTATGCGAATATGTTTGTAGTGTGCATACAGCATGCCATCCAATATTTCTATTACTTG
This sequence comes from Protea cynaroides, assembly GCA_028583415.1. NCBI lineage: Eukaryota > Viridiplantae > Streptophyta > Magnoliopsida > Proteales > Proteaceae > Protea > Protea cynaroides. The sequence goes on from JAMYWD010001380.1 coordinate 2,637, forward strand.
TTCATGCATATTTACTTTATTGTTTATAACATGATGATGATGATGATGATAGGAATAGGCATGTGCTTGTATGTGTGTGGTTGATGTACTTGATGCGGCGAGTATCGGGGAGGTGTGATGAGAACGTCAATAAACGTTAACCTTTGGCGGGTCTCAGCACATTAGCTCTATCTCTAACTCAAGTCTTGTGCATTGACATCGTCGTATCGCCGTTACCTTAGCGGAACTATTATGTCGTAGAGTATCGGGGAGGTGGTCTCGGTCCTTGTAGTCTCGACTCTACCGGGGGGCCTTAGCTCTATCTCTATGGGCATTCGAGGGGATCTTTGGGGTGAGGCCTTGGATACACTGTTTGGCATTAGGATTGGTTAGTAGCGAGCCCAGTTTGCAAGCCCTCGCTAACAGGGGCTTACGTGTTAGTATAGCATTATATAGCAATAAACGTTAACCTTTGTTGTATAATGTTATGGTAGGGTGGATGGGGACGACGATAAACGTTAACCTTCGGGTGGGCTTCCACACCCTGTGTATAGAGGCGGTATCAATAAACGTTAACCTTTGATCACCCAACCTTTCTATTGCGCATTGCAAACTATAAACCAGACCAAAGATATAAATTGACTTTTTGCATGCATATGTATTGTTGCATTGTTTTGGCTACTCACTGAGCCGTGTTGTGTGCTCACCCCTCGACGTCGAATATTTTTAGTTGATGATGCAGGTTACACAGTCGAAGATTATATGAACGCGTCTGCGTACGGGAATATAGCAGCAATGGACACTGGAGCTGAAGATGATATACACGACTCCTCTTGCAAGTGCAACTCGTGTGTATTTGATTAGATATTTTATAGATTTCTTTTATTTGGATTTATTAAAGACTTGTATTGTTATTTACTTATGTCTCGGTTGATACAGAATAATTTTCTATTAAATTATTAATATCATCTTAGTTCTCGGTTCATTTATTTATAAGATTTCCGCTATTGTGTATTTACTCTGATTATGATTGTGGATGTGTGTAAAGTTTGGATAACGCGGGGATGGCCTATTAGAGATCCTGGTTGAACCGTTGGTTATTTAACGGTTCATCACACCATTCTGAACAGTGCAGAATTGGGGTGTGACAACTTGGTATCAGAGCTTCTCAGGCTTTGCCCGTCGAACTGACACGCATTCAAAACCATTGTGAACTGAGATAGGATAAAATAAAAGCTTTAATACAAACTCACTGTAAGCACAAGTGATGATTGAAACCAAATCTAGAAGAAAATAATGCATCTATTAAAAAGGGAAAACCAGTTATATACAATGAGTGAAAGAAACAAAACGTATATACATCGCTAAAGCAGAGTACAGTCCACAACCCGGACAGTTACTCTGTAGTACAAGAATAGTAAAGTATAAATCAGGAAGCTGGAGGCAAAGGAGGAGGTGGTGCCTCACAGTCTCTGTCACAGTCCTCAGCATAGACCCTAGTCAACCAGGCCACTTGGGTCTGAGTCGCCTGTAGACTAGCTGTGAGATCAGCCACCCCTCGATCGGTCCGGCGCCGGGCGTCTAGGAGCTCCCCTATCCTCAGATCCGATGCGCGCTGAGCCTCTCTAATCTCGTGAAACATACTCAGCACGTCATCAGCTGGTGGGCGTGAAGGACCAGCACCATGAGAAGGACTGGTCTCCGGTACCGAAGCCGCCGCAGCAGAAGTACCAGCCCTATCCGCATGTGTGGGTGATGGCGGTGGTATCGCATCGACATCCATATACATGCGATCGTCATCGTCGACCGGATCCCCACGAGCCCTAGCAGCAGCCTCAGCATCAGCCATCTCAACCCGAGTGTGAGGGCGCACCATCGCGTTCCTCTCCTCATCGCTAACCTCCGCATCTCGCAGCCCCATCTTGCAGATAGCCTCCCAATCTAGAGGCGACGAGAAGGTCTTCTCCTGGATCTTCTCATCTACCAGATCCACCCCCCGACGGGTCAGTAGCACTGTAATCATGCGTCCATAGGGTAGATTACCCCTATGACCGGACAATGTGGCACTAATCATCGTCCGCATGATGATGTAAGGAAGGCGGACCGGCTGGCGAGTGCGAGATGCGGTAGATCAAGAGCCCGAGTCAGGCGAGAGACCCTCTCATAATGCCCCCTCTGCGGGATCAGATTATGCTTTGGATAATCTTGCGGAAGACCCGTGGAGCTGGACGCAAGTAGCAAGCTCTCATCCGCCATCTATCGGGACGGAGCAACCGGTTGTCGATCTACGCCCTCATCTCCATCTCAACAAGCGTGGCTCTCCGGCGCACAGTACACCATAGGGCCATCATAGGTAATGCCCAACAGATCGGCCAGCTGCCGATAATCAAAGGAGATGTGCACCCCCTTGACGTAGCTAGTGATGCGCAACTCCTGGCCGTGCTCAACGTCATTGTAATTCCCCACCACCTGGAGATTACAATAGAACTGGCGTACCAAGTCGGGACATGTGCACGCATCGTATGTGATGACAGGGAGCCACCCCATATCACCAAATGCTCCCTCTACATTGAACAAGGCTAGCTCAGCCAAGTTCACCATGCGACCCCCTTCCACTTTCTTACGGGCATAGTCGGCATCTCGTGCCTCAGCTTCATTTGAACGGAAGCGAAGTGGATCACGCACTCTAGGTACTTTGGTACGGGCCATAGTATCTGCAAAATAAGAAAAAGAAAGGAAGCAAGGAGTTAATGGGATAAAAATTCAAAAAAAATTTAAAATAAAGCCCCATTTCTCACCATATAAGTGGGCATGAGAACCTACGTAGGTTAAAACATGTCCTACGACCCACATACAGTAGGAAATTTTAACTGACGATGTCCAATTTGAAGAAATTCAAGAAAAATCGAAAATGTCGACAAATTAGGGCAAAAAGAGAAAATTCTAAGTTTCTCGATAACCAACCGATGAAACTCAAACATTTTTTAGGGCTTTCGTTCCTCAAGACCCCAATAACAAAAGCCCCCAATAAAAATCGAATTTTTACGGTTGGAAAAAGTTTAATTTGAAAAATACAAGTTAAATGAGCAGAAACCTAGAAAAGAAAACCTAAAAACAGGTAAAGGTGAGAGGATATACCTGTAGGGATGACGTGGACGTCGAAACCCGGAGTTAAACCGACCAAGAACAGTGGAGTAGCACTGTAGCAACTCAGAGAGTGGAGGCGAGTCGAAACGGAGGAGGAACAGTGAGAAATGACCCAAAATCGGATCTTAAAAATCTGATTTTTGGTCCGAGGGTCGGACAATTCGACTGACACCATCGACCCTCGGATCGACCCTCCCATCGACCCTCGGCTCTCGGGAATCGCAGAAAATCGAGGGTCGGACTGAGGGTCGGACACCCATCGACCCTCGCATCGACCCTCAGCTCTCGGGAAGAACAGGTCATTCCCAGGGTCGAATACCCAGGGTCGGACCTACCAGCGACCCTCACCATCGACCCTGCATAGAAAAGACAGTATTTTTTTATAAAATGAGTTAGAAATTGAAATTTCTTATCGGTTAGTGTGCCTACATGAGATATAAATGAGTTCTAACCTACCTTGATGAATTTTCAGGCACCGACAATCACCGAAAGAAATTATGTCTGGCCGTAGAGTTACCCGACAGACCCGAAATACAGTCCCACCACCACCACCAGTGGAGGAGACTAGTCAAGAGAATAACCATGCACAGGGTAATCCAGAACCAGCAGGCCCTACAAATTTGCCACCTCCACCACCGGAGCTAGCAACTGTGGTTATGAATCTAGCACAACAGCTACAGCAAATGCAACACGCACAAGCTCAAATGCAGGTTGCAATGGGAGTTATGTTTCAAGCCACTCAGGCTACAACCATGCACACTGGGCAAGCTAGTGCAGCACCAGTGGGTAATCACTCAGCTCAACGAGACACCTCAACAACCGGCTGCACCAATTCCAGTGCAAGTCCCGAAGCAGCCCAAGGGGAACTATCGGTATCCACCCCCTATGTTTGGGGCATACCAAAATCAAGCTGGATCACTCCCGGCTAGTGGAGAGATTTTTGAAGATGAAACCTAAGGAATTCAACGGCAAGCCGTCGATCCCCTTGTGGCCAGCACATTGGATAGACGAAATGGAGAGGAACTTCCTTATGATAACTATTACCGGGGAAGAGAAAGTACTATGCGCCACCTTCATGCTCAAAGGCGACGCACACCATTGGTGGAAATCTACAAAGACGTATTTATTGACCAAGCACGCCCTACTGACATGGGCTATATATAAGGAAGCATTCTTCGAGAAGTATTTCCCAAGAAGCTTAGGAGATTCAATGGAGAAGGAATTTTGAGTCCGTACCGAGGGGGCGGATGTCCGTAGACTCATATCAACAGGCGCTATGAGGAACTTTTTTCTTCGCATCAGCTAGCATGCAAGAATAAGATACAAAAACCCGTAGGTTTGTCGCGGGACTAAGAGGAAGCATAAGAGAAAATGTTCGGGGCTTAGAGAAGAAAATCTACAACGAAGCTGTCCAGATTGCTCGAGTGATCGAATCGAGCCGGAAGGAGAGTTATTTCTCCCGAACAGAGGCATCAAGAGACCAGCCGGAAACTCCTACAACGGAGGCAATAATAGGACGTATAAACCTTTTCGTCCTCAGAATTTTGCTACTGCACCAAAGTCTACTTCCGCAGCTCAACCACAGCCAAAGCCAAATTCCGAAGCCCCGAAGTGTTATAACTGCAACCAACCAGGGCATATGGCAAGAGAATGTCCAAAACCCAAGAAGCGGTTACATCAAAGGACGGGTATATCGTTGTTACATCGGAGGATGCAGCCGCATCGCCCGATGTGGTCACAGGTACGACCGAAACTTTTAAGATTATAATTTCATTGATTGAGCATGTAGACTAAGTAAAAGCGGATCCACGGGTATTGTACCTATCAATGGCATACCAGCCGAGTACTCTTTGATTCGGGAGCTACGCATTCATTTATATACGTGTCGTTTGGAAAGAAGACCAATTTACCCATCAAAACATTAGACTACAAGTTACTTGTACGGTCACCGATGGGATTAGAAGTGGAATTAGAGAAAGGTTATGGACCATGTCCAGTTCTCATCGGCGAGAAAACCTTGGATGCAACTTTAATACAACTTGAGATGGCAGACTTCGATGTCATCTTGGGAATGGACTGGTTAGCTCGGCATTCTGCAAATCTGTTATGCGCCGAGAAGAAGCTAACTTTCAAAGACAAAGAAGGAGCAGAATTCAGTTTCTCGGGAACCAAACTTCCCCGGAGACGCAAGCTCATACTCTCAGCATTAAAGGCTAAGAAGTGCCTTGAAAAAGGAGCCGTCGGATATCTAGTATCAGTGGTCGACCTAACCAAGGACGCGCCACGAATGGAAGATATTGACATCGTGCGGGATTACCCAGATGTATTTCCGGAGGAACTACCCGGATTACCGCCCGACCGTGTCACGGAGTTTGTAATAGACCTGACACCTGGAGCCGCACCGGTATCAAAAGCACCGTATAGAATGGCTCCTACTGAATTGAAGGAATTAAAAGTGCAATTACAAGAACTGCTGGATAAGGGTTATATTAGACCCAGTATATCTCCATGGGGAGCACCGGTGTTGTTCGTAAAGAAGAAGGATGGTAGTGTTCGATTATGTATCGACTATCGAGAGTTGAATAAGCTGACAATCAAGAATCGATATCCACTACCCAGGATCGATGACTTGTTCGATCAGTTACAAGGAGCGAAGGTATTTTCAAAGATCGATCTTCGATCGGGCTATCATCAACCGAAGATTAAAGAAGGTGACATTCCGAAGACAGCTTTCGGGGACAAGATACGGACATTATGAGTTCTTAGTGATGTCCTTCGGATTAACTAATGCACCGGCAACATTCATGGAACTTATGAACCGAGTTTTCCACGATATGTTGGATACGTCGGTTATAGTATTTATTGATGACATATTGGTATACTCCAAAGACAAGGAAACCCATGTCAAGAACCTAAACGCAGCCCTACAACGTTTAAGGAAAGAGAAGTTATACGCCAAATTTTTGAAGTGTGAGTTTTGGCTAAGTGAAGTCGCCTTTCTAGGCCATGTAGTATCCGCAGAAGGAATCAAAGTGGACCCCAGTAAGATCGAGGCTATTGTGAAGTGGGAAGCACCAAAGAGTGTTTCAGAAATTAGAAGTTTTCGGGTTCTAGCTAAAGACATTTACCTTATACACTGATGCATCGGGATTGGGACTAGGATGTGTGCTTATGCAAGGAGAGCAAGTAGTTGCGTATGCCTCGAGACAGTTGAAGGTACATGAGAAAAATTACCCCACTCATGATTTGGAGTTAGCGGCAGTAGTACATGTTGTCAAGATATGGAGACACTACCTATACGGGGAGAAATTTCGGATTAAGTCGGACCATAAAAGTCTTACTTATCTATTTAATCGGGAAGGAGTTGAATATGAGACAAAGAAGATGGTTGGAACTATTGAAAGACTATGATTGTGATATCCGGTATCATCGGGGAAGCGACGTGGTAGCGGATGCATTGAGCGAGAAAAGCAATGATAAAATCTCAAGGAGAAGTTAGCACGTCCGCAGCAATGTATACCAACGGAATGGTGTTTAATCACGGCAACGAACAATATGTGATAGATACAACGGATGAATCAGCTAGCCAAGGGTTTATTCATCGATTTTCAAATATGTTCGCGGCATTGAAGATTATACCGGATATAGTGGACGAAGTGAAGACAGCTATCAAAGTGGATCCTTATCCGAGAACAAGTACAAGAAGATATTGAGAAAGGTAGGACCAACCCCGAGTTCACCTTAGATGACGAGAAGGTACTGAAATATAAAGGGAGAATATGTGTACCCGAAGCAGAAAGTATGGACATTAGACACCGGCCGATGAAGGAAGCCCATACCACCATCTACTCGATACATCCCGGAAGCACAAAAATGTATCATGATCTAAAGAAACTGTATTGGTGGAGGGGAATGAAGGCGGATGTAGCCAAGTTCGTGTCTCAATGCCTAAATTGTCGGAAGGTAAAGGCGGGACGACAAAGACCCGCAGGGACCATTACAGCCATTACCGGAACCAGCATGGAAATGGGACTGCATCACTATGGACTTCGTCACGGGACTACCATTGACTCCTCGAGTAGTTGGACGCAGTTTGGGTGATTGTGGACCGTCGACTAAGACAGCTCGCTTCATACCGATACGACCCCAGTATACCCTGGAAAGGTTAGCAAAGTTGTATGTGGATAATATTGTTCGGTTACACGGTGTACCAGAAAGTATTGTGTCCGATAGAGATC
>JAMYWD010001383.1:0-7500 GCA_028583415.1 Protea cynaroides
TTATGTTACCTTACCTTACGTTACATTATGTTATATTTTACCTTATGTTATAAGTTACCTTATGTTATATGTGCACTAACTGAGTGTGCCCAAGTGTAAGTGCACTTGTGCGAGTCGACACGATCCTAGTGTGTTTCCGACCCTCTTCTCTCACTCACAATGTGTCGATGTACTAAGACACAGATCAAATATATGACCATTGTACCTTGGCTTTCGGGTGCCTATCTACCTACCTACCTACCTGCCTACCTACCTACCTACCTACCTACCTACCTACTTGCCTTAATGACCCTTGTGCTTGGTAGTAAGTTTTAGTCTAAGTTCGTACCTTGGCACCTAAGACAAGGCCCATGGCCAAAGTCATGGGGCTGCCATTGGCACCTAACCAGTGCCACGGCCACACACATGGGGCAGCCATGTGCGTGGCCATGGCACTGCCAATGCCCATGGCTGCCCCATGTGGGTGGCCGTGGCACTGCCTATGCCTGTGCCGCGTGGCTGCCCCATGTGTGTGGCCGTGGTACTGGCTGTGCGCACTGTGTGCGCGGCCATGACAGTGGCTACGCGCACAATGTGTGCGGCCATGACACTGGTTGCACGCACAATGTGCGCGGTCGCATGGATGCATGCGCCATATACTTGGCCGTGGCATTCGCTGTGCGCACCATGTGCGTGGCCATGACAAGGATGCGCGCACCATGTGCGTGGCCATGACAATGGCTGAGCGCATCATGTGCGTGGCCGTGACACTGGTGCGCACATCATGTGCGTGGACGTGGCCCTGGCTGGGTGCCCATGGCTGCCCCATGTGTGTGACCGTGGCTCTGGCTAGGTGCTAATGGCAGCCCCATGACTGTGCCCATGGCCATGGCTGGGTGCCCATGGCTGCCCCATGTGTGTGGCCGTGGCCCTGGCTAAGTGCCCATGGCTGCCCCGTGTGTGTGGCCGTGGCCCCTGGCTGGGTGCCCATGGCTGCCCCATGTGTGTGGCCTTGGCCTCGGCAGTGCCAATGGCAGCCCCAAGACTCTGCCCATGGCCATGGCTGGGTGCCCATGGGCAGCCATGGGCATAGGCAATGCCGCGGCCATGCACATGGGTGCCCATGCGCACAGCCACGGCCACCCACATGGGGCAGCCATGGCCATGGGTAGGGTCATGGGGCTGCCATTAGCACCTAGCCAGAGCCACGGTCACACACATGGGGCAGCCATGGGCACCCAGCCAGGGCCACGGCCACGCACATGATGCGCGCAACCAGTGTCACGGCCACGCACATGATGCGCGTCGCCAGTGTCACGGCCATGCACATGGTGCGCGAAGCCTTGCTATGGCCACGCACATGGTGCGCGCAGCCAATGCCACGGCCAAGTACATGGCGCGTTGTCACGACCCGTGACCCGCTCCGTCTACAAGGTCCATGGATGGACACATGGGTTGATAGGTTAAGCCCATATTCTAGAATTCTCTACACATTCCCTACACTTAGACTTATGTGGGGTTCTCTAGAAACCTCCACACTTGTATAGAGTTTCTCTAGACTTTTCCTAAGGAGGTGGGAGTATTCTAGACTTTTATACTAGAATGTTCCCAACCGTTAGATTTATAACACTTGTACAAATCCTAACCATTCATTGTACCCCTTGGTGCCTATAAATAGGGAGGGCCTCATTTGGCCAAGGCACTCAAGCAAGCAAGCATTGTAAGAGTTCCTTTGCAATACAAGTTCATCTTCCATAATTCTCTATTGTGTGCTCTCTTTCTTAGTAAGGGGTTAGGCTGACTTAGTGCTTCAAGAAGGGTTGCAAGCGACTAAGTGCCGCACGGTTGGCTTAGTTACACTAAGGCCGTGATAAGTCTAAGTGTAGGGAATGTGTAGAGAATTCTAGAATATGGGCTTAACCTATCAACCCATGTGTCCATCCATGGACCTTGTAGACGGAGCGGGTCACGGGACGTGACATTCTCCCCCACCTAAGTTGGCGACGTCCTCGTCGCATTTTCCTCATGGAACTTTTGTATCATGTCTTGGAACTGCCAAAGGGCATCTGATGGTTCCCAGCTTGTCTCGCTCTCTGGTAGCCCCTTCCATTTGACTAAGTACTCCCTATAAGGAGGAACGCCTCGTCTTCGTATAAGTCTATCCGCCATTATGCATTCAACCTCCTTCTCATTGGAAGTAACCACACCCATTGGTGCTCGAGTAGAAGTCCCACGGCTCGGATCTTCCATGTCTCCATAATAAGGTTTTAACATACTTGCATGGAAAACCGGATGAATTTTAAGTTTGGGAGGGAGCTTTACCTCATAGGATACCTTGCCCACCTTCCTTAGAATCTCAAACGGCCCTTCATACCGACGAACCAGCCCTTTGTGCACTGACCTTAGGGACTTGAACTGCTGTGACACGAGCTTTACAAGTACCAAGTCACCTACCATGAAGTGTTCTGGTCGTCTGTCCTTGTCGGCCCATTTCTTCATCTTCTTAGTGGCTTTGTCTAGGTAAGACTTGGCCACGTCCATCTTTTCATGCCACTCCTTGGCAGCCTTGAACGCCGAAGGGCTCCTCCCTGTGTATTCTGTCATAAGTGAATGTGGCGTCAAAGGTTGTTGTCCAGGGGCTAGTTCGAACGGGCTTTGGTTTGTTGCCTCGCTCTTTTGAAGGTTGTAGGAGAACTGAGCCACATCAATCAGCTTGGCCCAGTCTTTCTGGTTGGCACTCACAAAGTGCCTCAAGTATATCTCTAACAAGTTGTTGACTCGTTCGGTCCGCCCATCGGTTTGTGGATGAAAACTTGTAGAAAAGTGGAGAGCCGAACCCAACAACTTGAACAGCTCCGTCCAGAACTTTCCCGTGAAGCGAGGGTCTCGATCGCTAATGATCGTGCGTGGCACACCCCAATACTTCACTATGTTCTTAAGGAACAGCCTTGCTGCCTCCTCTGCGGTACAGTCCCTAGGAGCTGCCACAAACGTGGCATACTTAGAGAATCTGTCAACAACCACCATTATAGAGCCACATCCTTCCGACGTAGGTAGTGCACTGATGAAGTCCATAGATACACTTTCCCATGGTCTTTCCGGTGTGGGTAGTGGTTCTAGCAAACCTCTCGGTTGTTGTTGCTCCACCTTGTCTTGTTGACATACAAGACAGGTCCTTACGTAGGCCTCTATGTCATCCCGCATCTGAGGCCAGTAATATGCGGCTTCTAGTAGTGCCCGTGGGCGCCGCTGTCCTGGGTGGCCAGCCCACTTTGTATCATGGCACTCACGGATAAGGTTCCGCCGTAAGTTATGCCATTTAGGAACATAGATCCTTCTCTTCTTGGCATAAAGCAAGCCGTCCTTCTCCCAAAAGCGTCGTGTCTTACCTTCTCGTGCGAGGTTAGTCAAGCTCTTAGCCATAGGGTCGTGCTCTAACCCCTCTTTGATTAAGTCTATCAATACTCCATTTGACTGGCTAAGAGAGGCTAATTCTGCCTTCCTACTCAATGCATCGGCTACACAATTGACTTTACCAGGCTTGTACTCGAAGGTAAAGTCGAACTCCGCCAAGAAATCCTGCCACCTAGCTTGTTTGGGACTTAGCTTTTTCTGAGACTGGAAATAGCTAGTGGCTACATTATCTGTCTTTACGACGAACCTTGAGCCAAGTAAGTAGTGACGCCATGTCCTAAGGCAATGTATTACCGCTAGTCATTTCCTTGTCATGGACCGTATAGCGTCGCTCGGTGTCATTGAGCTTGCGGCTCTCGTAGGCAATTGGGTGTCCTTCTTGCATCAACACCCCGCCAATAGCGAAGTCGGAGGCATCGGTGTGTACTTCAAATGTCTTGCCATAGTCGGGCAAGGCAAGCACGGGATCCTCTGTTACTGCCTCCTTTAGTTCTTCAAAGGCGTTTTGGCATGCATCCGACCACTGCCATGCCGTATTCTTCTTAAGAAGATCCGTTAAAGGGGCTGCCCTTGCAGAATATCCCTTGATGAACCGTCTATAGTAGTTCACCAAGCCAAGGAAAGATCTTAGCTCAGTGACTTTTGTAGGGACGCTCCACTCTTTAATTGCTCGCACCTTGCTATCATCCATAGCTAATGTACCACCCCCGACCTTATGACCAAGGAACATTACCTCCTCTTGGGCGAATGCACATTTCTCCTTCTTCACGTAGAGTTGGTTGTCCCTTAATACCTTGAAGACAATCTTCAAATGTTCTACATGTTCCTCCAAAGTATGGCTATATATGACGATGTCATCCAGGTAAATGACTACGAACCTGTCTAGGTAAGGGTGGAACAATTTGTTCATGAGTGTACAAAATGTTCTTGGGCGTGTTGGTGAGGCCAAAGGGCATGACTAAGAACTCGTACGCCCCATAGCGTGTCACACATGTGGTCTTAGGCTCATCCCCTTCTGCAATGCGTACTTGGTGGTATCCCGATCGTAAATCTAGCTTGGAAAAATACTTTGCTCCACCAAGTTGATCAAATAAGTCGGCTATCAAAGGGATAGGATATTTGTTCTTGATAGTTACCTTGTTGAGGGCCCGGTAGTCGATGCATAACCGCAACGAACCATCATGCTTTCGTTGGAAGAGGACCGGTGCGCCATATGGAGCTTTAGATGGGCGAATGAACCCTGCATCTAGTAAGGCCTTTAGCTGTGCCCTTAACTCCTCCAACTCTGGTGGTGACATGCGGTAGGGTGCCTTAGCAGGTGGCTTGGCGCCAGGTTCCAACTCGATAGCATGGTCCACCTCCCTCCTAGGTGGAAGTTTCTTAGGCAGCTCAGACGGCATCACATCCTTGAATTCCTTAAGGACCTTCTCAATAGGCCCGGGCAACACTTCCATGGGCCTGTCTTCCTTCTTGTCGAGCAGCGCAGCGAGATAAGTCATTTCCCCCTTCTTGACCCCTTTCTCGAACTGCATAGCCGATAGTATTTTGGGGCCATCCTTGGTTCCTTGAACCGTTGGAATCATGCAAGAAGCTCCATTTTCCATGATGCATACGGTGCTAATGGAAGGAATAGCAATTGCATTTACCTTCCTTAGGAAGTCCATGCCCAGCACCACTTGGAAGTCATCCATGGGCACCACTGATAGATCTATAGTGCCTTTCCAGGTCCCGATGTGCATCTCGACCCCTCGAGTCACACCATGGATGGGTCGAGCTTGGGAGTTGACGGCCTTGAGCCATCCTGTCTCCTTGGTCACCTTCAAACCGAGTCTCTTTGCCTCATCCGTCGAGACAAAGTTGTGGGTTGCGCCCGTATCAACCATAGCATGTGTGGCCTTACCGTTGATGCGTGCCTCCACGTACATCAAGCCTTTTTGTGAAGGCGTGGCCTTGACCTCCTTTGTCTTGGCCTTGATAGCAGCCAATTGGAGCGAACCCATATGAGCCTCCTCTTCTTCATCTCCTTTCTCGAGCAGGGCTGTCAAAGCCTTCTTTTTAGGGCACTGACTAGCCCAGTGTGGACCATCGCATAGGAAACAAGCGGTCTTCCGTCGATATCCACTCTTCTTGTCATCCCTTGCCTTATTCTCTCTATATGATGAGGTCTTTTCTATGCTTTCCTTAGGATAAGTTTCTTTGGATGTCGATGCTCCCCCACCTTTCTCACTATATGGCTTCTTGGGCTTTGGGGGATCTTCTCTCCTATACTCAACGATGGACTCCGCCGCTGCTATGGCGGAGGAGATATCTTGCACACCCCGTCGTTGTAACTCTTGTGCGGCCCAACCTTGGAGACCTTCCATGAAGTTGAACAAGAGGTCTACCTCGGTCATATCCTGGACATCTAGCATAAGTGTAGAGAATGCCTTCACATAGTCTCGGATAGACCCCGTCTGTTTGAGCCTTTTAAGATTCCTTCTAGCCATGAACGATGCATTCTCGGGGTAAAATTGTTTCTTTAGTTCCTTCTTGAAACTATCCCAAGTGTCTATGGTGCACGTACCTCTTTCGATGTCGCCGTGTCGTCGTCTCCACCATAGAGTTGCTGTGTCTTTGAGATAAAGGATGGCAGTTTGTACCTTCATCTGCTCGTCTTCGAGGGAGATTGCTTTGAAGTATTGTTCCATGTGCCACAAGAAATTATCTACTTCTCGGGCATCTCGTTGTCCATCGTAGGACATAGGTTTAGGCACATCCACTTTGGGTGCCTCTCTTGAGGTCGTAGCTCCCCCAACCATTGCCCTCTTGCATAGGTTTACATCGGCTCGTACCTCGTCTACGCATGCTTGTAGGTTTGCCATCATCTCCAACACTTGAGCTTTGAAGGCATCAAGCTCTCCTTGTGGCTGTGCTGTGGTGTTGCGTAAGGACACATCGTGCTCATCCACTCGACCTTTGAGTTCTTCCTCGCACCCTTCTAACACATCGACCCTCTCTTGAGTGTCGGCCATGGCTAACTCCACTCGAGTTAGACGCGCTTCCATGGCAGCCACAATATCTACGGACTTGTCCTTGCTCCGCTTGCTCCTTGTGTTGGTATGAGCATCCCTTTCACGACCATGCTCTCCTTCCACGTTGTGATCTTCCACACTAGACATGGTGACGATGTTGCTTAAGCGTCTCCTTCGTAACCACGCTCTGATACCACTTGTCACGGCCTTAGTGTAACTAAGCCAACCGTGCGGCACTTAGTCGCTTGCAACCCTTCTTGAAGCACTAAGTCAGCCTAACCCCTTACTAAGAAAGAGAGCACACAATAGAGAATTATGGAAGATGAACTTGTATTGCAAAGGAACTCTTACAATGCTTGCTTGCTTGAGTGCCTTGGCCAAATGAGGCCCTCCCTATTTATAGGCACCAAGGGGTACAATGAATGGTTAGGATTTGTACAAGTGTTATAAATCTAACGGTTGGGAACATTCTAGTATATAAGTCAAGAATACTCCCACCTCCTTAGGAAAAGTCTAGAGAAACTCTATACAAGTGTGGAGGTTTCTAGAGAACCCCACATAAGCCTAAGTGTAGGGAATGTGTAGAGAATTCTAGAATATGGGCTTAACCTATCAACCCATGTGTCCATCCATGGACCTTGTAGACGGAGCGGGTCACGGGTCGTGACAGCGAGCATCCATGCGCGCGGCCGTGAGTGTCACGGCCGCGCACATTGTGCGCGCAGCCAGTGTCATGGCCACGCACATTGTGCGCACAGCCAGTGTCATGGCCGCGCACATTGTGAGCGCAGCCCGGTGTCATGGCCCACACACGCGGTCGCGCACAGCCAGTGCCACGGCCACGCACATGGGGCAGCCATGCGGCACGGGCATAGGCAGTGCCACGGCCACCCACATGGGGCAGCCATGGCCATAGCCAGTGCCATGGCCACCCTCATGGGGCAGCCATGGGCACAGCCAAGGCCACGGCCACGCACATGGTGCTGCCCATGCCACAGCCTTGTGCCACGACCACACGCATAGTCACAGCCACACTTGAGGTTGGGATAGCCACACAGATGGCCACAGCCATGGCCACCGCCACACACATGGTGCG
>JAMYWD010000139.1:0-25000 GCA_028583415.1 Protea cynaroides
TTAATCACACCTGAACTACGATGGTGAACCTGATTTTTGGAATAATTCCATAATATGTAGGCAATTTGATGGATGCAGATTCGATTCAATGATATCAAACCACTTGGTTTGGTTCAATTTAACAGATAGAGTCTAGCATAGGAAAGGCATAGCAGACCAATTTCGATCGGGTGGTTTGGGTGCCTAACCACTTCCCATAATCGTAACCTGACGCTTACCCAATCTCTGATCGACCAGAAATCCAATCTAAGGGTCATGAGTCAATCGAAGTTTTACCTTGGGGTGAGATTTCACATTTCTAAGGTCCTAGACCTTAATCTAGGTGACGACTTCCAAGATTTTCCAACTTTGTCCTCACAGTGATACTTAATGATGAAGTCATAATCCTGTAACTACTTTAACCACCTTCGTTGTCTCATGTTTAGTTCTTTCTGGTTGAACAAATGGGTCAGACTCTTGTGATCTGACAATATGCAGAACTTTTCCCCAAATAGGTAGTGACGCCATATTTATAGAGTAAAAACAACCGATGAAAGCTTTAGATCATGGGTGGGGTAATTCTTCTCATAGACCTTTAGCTGTCTCGATGCATAGCCCATAATATAGTCATCTTACATGAGTACAAATCCTAACCCATAGTTTGAAGCATATGAGTAGACAACGAATGCACCCGCTTTTTCAGATGGGTTGCTTAAAACTGGGCCAGAGACAAGCTTCTCCTTAAGAATTTAAAAATTTTCCTCACATTTATCTTGTCACACCCCAATTCTGATCCAACCAGAATGGTGTGAGTGAACCGTCATTGAACCAACGGTTCACACCAGGATCTCGAATAGGCCGTGTCCACCCATACAAACCAATTACACATAACCACAATCAGAATATAAATATACAGCGGAAGACTTTAAATAGAATGAACTGAGTATCTATTGATAATTTAAATAAATATCCCATTATTCAAATCCAAACACATAAAATAATAATCTTTTACATCCCTTTAATCTAATCAAAACAACTGAAATAAATAAATAAAACAAATCACAGGTACACGCAGAAAGGGTACTCGCATGAAGCATCATGCTCGTCCTCCCCTACTTGTACATCCAAAGCAGCTACACCTCCATACGCTGGAGCGTTCACATAGTCGTCCATAGTGTAACCTGCATCAACATCTAAAAACAATGTATATACAAAGGGTGAGCACACAACACAGCTCAGTAAGACAATCAGACAGTTCACAAGATTATGCATGAGTAACAATCAATTTTATGCTGTGGTCTGGTTTTAAGTTTGCAATGTGCTATAGAAAGGTTTGGTGGCCCCCGCACCTCTATACACGAGTGTGTGGCATCGCACAGTAATCACACTACCACCAACCCACATGCACCCATCATGGAATAGAGATAGAGCTAAGGTATACCCGCACCTCCCCTGATACTCTACCCATACCAGTACCTAAGCCCCTACTGGCCAAGGCTCGCAAACTGGGCTCGCAACTAACCAATCCTATATGTCAACAATGTATGCTCTATCCCTGCACAGCCGTCTACGGCATAGAGATAGAGCTAGAGCATGCAGGCCGGGTCGGAGACCACCACACCTCACCTCCCCCTGATACCCTATCCGCAACTAACCCACTAGGATAGAAACAATACGCAGGTAGACCCTATCACAACATAACTCCCTACGGCATAGAGATAGAGCTAAAGCATCGTGGACAAGCCAGCGTCGACTCGGAATCCTCAGTACCACACAACGATGGCCGGGACAACATCAATATCGGAGACCACCGTACCACGATCTTCCCCTGATACCCCACCCGTACCAAGCATGTTAAGACAGAATACTATAAAAAGTGCCAGTGTGAAGAGCGATCCCAGGCCCATGCCCCACTCCACACACCAACGAAAACAATCACATGCCTAACAATCACATCCTATGAATGCATGAACAATAATAATAACTGAAAGTAAAGGATGGCATGTGAATATGCACATACATCACATCATAGATATTCAATGATTAACAACGATTTACTGTCCATTAATTATTAGGTTTAGGTCAGATTCCCTTACTTGACGCTCGTTCGATAACTTGCTCCACGTCGCAAGATCCAAACGATATGTCACAAAGTCCTACAATATTATTAGGGTTTCATTAAAATAACATTCTTAGAGTTTCATGTTGGTCGGAAACCAACACGGTTACAAATATCCTCACAGAGCTGACCGGTGGCATGTACCGGTCGCAGCTCTGTGGGAAAGACTGGCGACCGGTATGGTCAGCCGGTCCCCCACAAACAACCTCCCGAGAGGTAGCGGTCGCAACATACCGGTCGCACTATGTGCAACCGGTATAGTCGACCGGTATGTCTCCGGAAGACCATACATGGGTTCTTCGACTGCCGTCGATCATCCTCCATGGATTTTCAGGGTTTCTCATATCCATTCTAAGTCTAGGCTTTGAGTTAGAGTTATCCCCAACTCATTCAAGTCTCGTTTCGATGAATATCATCTCGAAACTCAATTCTAGAGTTTGACGGCAACTTAGGGTTTGTTGGCCAATTTAGGGTTTTAGATCAATACCTACTTTGCATGGTAGTGATCCACCCACACAACTATCATAAGGTAAGAAGAGGGATTCAAACACTTACCGTTGACAGGCGTAGCGTGAGCTTCGTCAAACGGTAATGGCGGCACCTCCTTCTTCTTCCTAGCTCCTTCTCCTTTCCAAGCTCTTTCTCTTCTCTAGGGTTTGTGAGAGACAATGGAAAGGATTTGAGGGGTTTAAGGGTGTATTTATAGGCTAGAAATAGGGTTTAGTAACCCTACTAGGATTAGGAAACTTCTAGGATTCGAAATCAGAAAAGCGGGACCCACAGAGACTAATTTCCAAATTCCCGCATATAGTTGTGCAGGCCATACCGGTCGACCGGTACCATCATCCGGTACCATCAACCGGTATCTAAAATCAGGTATAATTGGTCGACTTTGGTCCGATTTCGTACCTGTTGCCCCGTCTGGCTCGGTGATGATCGGAAGACCTGTCACGATACAAAACCAAGGTTAGACCGGGTTTTCAGAGTGTGGGTCTTACATATCTAACCATTCAAACTTTATGCCTTTCTTGGTCAATCCGGTCAGTGGTATTTCTATACAATAAAATCCCTCAGTAAAGCATCGGTAATAGTCGGTCAATCCAAGGAAACTTTTGACCTTTGTCACCAAAGTGGGTGTCCTCCAGTCCATGACTGCACTGACCTTTCCAAGGTCCATTTCTAATCCTTCAGTTGAATAATATGCCCCAAGAATGCCACTTGCCTGAGCTAAAACTCACATTTCTTGAATTTGGCATATAGCTTTTCATGACTTAACCTCTATAGTGCCAAGCAGAGGTGTTTTGCATGGGCGATATCATTAGGTGAGTAGATGAGTATGTCATCGATGAAAACGATGAGAAACTTATTTAAGAACTCATCAAATACCCAATTCATAAGCTATATAAATGAGGTTGGAGCGTCTATTAATCCAAAGGGCCTGACCATAAATTTGAAGTGGAAATACCTTGTCTTGAATGCTATCTTGGGCACATCACTCTCCCTTAATCTTCAACTAGTGATAGCCCGATTGTAGGTCTATCTTCATAAACATGCTTGCCCCTTGAAGTTGGTCAAACAAGTCATTTATTCAGGGCAAGAGATATGTTTTTTTATTGTTAACTTGTTCAAATCCTAGTAATCAATGCATAAACGGACACTGCCATCCTTCTTCTTCACAAATAGTAGTGATGTCACACCCCAATTCTGCACATTTTAGAATGGTATGACGAACCGCTAAATAACCAACAGTTCAACCAGGATCTCAAATAGGCTATCCCCGCGTTACTTGAACCTTCATATACTCACCATCATAATCAGAGTAAATACACAATAGCGGAAGTCTTATAAATAAATGAACTGAGAACTAAATGGTATTCATAAATAATAGCAAATTATTCTGTGTTCAAACTGAGACATAAATAATTAAGTACCAAATACATGTCTATAAATCCAATAGAGAAACCTATAAAAATATCTAATCGAATACACACGAGTTGCACTCGCAAGAGGAGTCGTGTGTATCGTCTTCAGCTCCAACTTCCATAGCTGCCACATTTCCATACGCTGACGCGTTCATATAATCTTCGACTGTATAACCTACATCATCAACTAAAAATATTCGACGTCGAGGGGTGAGCACACAACACGGCTCAGTGAGTAGCCAAAACAATGCAACAATACATATGCATGCAAAAAAATCAATTTATATCTTTGGTCTTGGTTTATAGTTTGCAATGTGCAATAGAAAGGTTGGGTGGTCAAAGGTTAACGTTTATTGACACTGCCTCTATACACAGGGTGTGGAAGCCCGCCCGAAGGTTAACGTTTATCGTCGTCCCCATCCACCCTACCATAAAATTATACAACAAAGTTTAACGTTTATTGCTATATAATGCTATACCAACACGTAAGCCCCTGTTAGCGAGGGCTTGCAAACTGGGCTCGCTGCTAACCAATCCTAATGCCAAACAGTGTATCCAAGGCCTCACCCCAGCATCCCTCAGAACATCCATAGAGATAGAGCTAAGGCCCCCCGGTAGAGTCAGAGACTACAATGACCGAGACCACCTCCCCTGATACTCTACGACATAATAGTTCTGCTAAGGTATGGCGATACGACGATGCCAATGCACATGACTTGAGTTAGAGATAGAGCTAAAGTGCTGAGACCCGCCAAAGGTTAACGTTTATTGACGTTCTCATCACACCTTCCCTGATACTCGCTCGCATCAAATACATCAACCACACACATACAAGCACATGCCTATTCCTATCATCATCATCATCATCATGTTATAAACAATAAAGTAAATATGCATGAACAAGTAATAGAAATATTGGATGGCATCTTTGTATGCACATTACAAACATATTCGCATAGAATCAAACATGGCATAGGACTCAAGAAATAGAAAACAGTTAATTATTAACCAATTTAGTTTGGGGTTAAGGTTCCTCACCTTAGTTTGCTATAAGATATTTCCCAAGCTTTAAAATCACCGTTACAATGTTATTAGATTGCTAGAAGACCTAACAAAGCCGATAAAACTTAATTAGAATTTATTCAGAATTTAAAAACCATTCTGTCAACTGAGGGTCGATGCTAGGGTCGATGCTAGGGTCGATGGGTCTATCGACCCTCCCTCCATTCCGAACTTCCCGAATGCTGAGGGTCGATGGTCAGAAACACCTAGGGTCGGATGGTCTATCGACCCTCGGTGCGACCCTTGGTGCACTCCGGTCCAATTTCCACTTTTAAATCCATTCATCGTGTTTGGGGTCCTATGGCTTGCTTCCTACATTCCTTCAACAGTCGTTCCGTGGTCTAGAACCATGTATAATCCATCTAATAGTTTTTTTTTAATGGGGGGGGGGGGGGGGTTTTTTTTTTTATGTGGGGGAAATGGGAAAATAATTTTTTAAAAAGGGGGAGAAAAAATTTTTTTTTTTTTTTTTTTTTTTTTTTTTTTTTTTTTTTTTTTTTTTTTTTTTTTTTTTTTTTTTTTTTTTTTTTTTTTTTTATGTTAAGGGGGGGGGGGGGGGTTGGGGGGGGATTAATGGTAAATATAAAAAAAAAAAAAAAAAAAAAAAAAAAAAAAAAAAAAATAATAAAATTATATTGTTATATGGGGGGAGGGGGGGGGGGGGGGGGGGGGGGGGGGGGGGGGGGGGGGTTGGGGGTTTGGGGGGGGGGGGGGGGGGGGGGGGGGGGGGGTCCCGAGCTAACGGCGGACGTAAGAGTGCCGTCAAAGTACGGGAAGAGGGAAAGGACCGCCCCCAAAAAAATCATCAACTTCCCCCTTTTCGAGAGCTACCCGTTCGAGTCGAAAGAGCAGACTAAATCGATAGGAGAGGTCGTCAGGCACACGGGGGACCGGAACCTAAAAGCGTCAAATAGGGCACAAAAGAGGGCCCTTTACGTCTAAGGGGGACCCGGACCCGTACTTCCTTAAGGATAGGGGAGATACGATCGTGAAGTAGGAAGCCTGATGAAAACAGGTAAATGAAACTTTCAGAATTAGACCGTAAATCCTGGTTCGGAAGAGGGACAGGAGGAACCAAAGGGAAAGGGGCGAGCCTCGAAAGTGTGCTGGGAAGGCCCCAGGCGCCGTCAGGCCCAGGAAAGCTTCCCCCCTTATGACTTGAGTGTGCTTACCCCCAGCAACCCCCTATGCCAAACCAGTTGAGTGCAAGGAGGTACGAGCAGAGGAGCTTCCCGGGTAGCAAGCTAGTTAGGAGAGAAGTCAAACACACTGGCAGGGAGGGCTTGAAGCGCCTAGCGTTTCAGAGGGCTAAAGACGGAAGAGAGGAGACGCGCTGAAGGTTAGAATACTAAAAGCACCCGTTGATCCAGAATGAGCCGAACAGATAGCTCCAAGTCAAAGGACAGAAACTGGGGAACGCTTGGCATACAGGTCGAGGACGATAGTTGATTGATGCTTGTCCACTTCAATCTGAACCCGGTTAGAGCAAGCACAAAGAGAAGGTGTAACGCGCGGCAAGCCCCCTCGACCGACATACGCAACTTCTGGAGCAATGTCGGTTTCTCCATCTCAACACAGCCACTGTAATTAGAGGTGACCACGGTACCATACGGATACCGACGTGACGGATGATCGACGTCGCCCTTCGTTCCTAACCCGGAAGCCCCAAGTCGTCAGCTCGAGGAGTCGGCACATGACCAAAGTACCTTCCCGTGTTCGAGGTCCAGAGGCTCAAGAACCAGCGTATCGTACCAGGGCAAGGATAGGAAGGGAAGGGAGAAGGCAAGGCACTAGTGAACACCAAAGTGGGGCAGTCGTCGGGTGTTGAGAGGGGGGCTGAGGACAGGGAGAAGGACAGGGAGCTGCGCCGGGTGAAGAAGTAAGGTGTTATAAGTGTATGGAAACGGGACATCGTTCTTTCGAGTGTCCTCGCCGGAGATTCGACGCACAAGCTCATTTCGTTGAGCCGGTAGAAGGAGAGAGGATGATTTGGTTGATATAGAGGGAGATCCGGTCTATGATGACGATGGTGGTGATGAACACGAAGAGGGAGAATTGGAAGTCGACGAGGGCGAATCGTTGCGGATTCGGAGAGCTATGTACACTCCTAAAGTCAAGACCGATGAGAGGTGGCTAAGGACAAAAATATTCCGCATGCGATGCACGTCGGGTGGCAAAGTTTGCAATGTCATCATCGATAGTGGGAGCTGTAAGAATATGGTCTCGAAGGAGATGGTGGAGAAGCTCAACCTCAAGTGCGAAAAAGACCCCCTGCGCCTGTAGTTAAATCCCATAGGCTTCCGGTAACAGTTCTCAGCCGTAGGCTTCCGGGATCCGTTCTCAGCACTCTTCGACAGCGGTCATTCTTTTCCTTCTTTGCCAAGCCCGGCTAAGAGACTTTCAAAGTATGGTTAGGAAATTCCCGCTAGCGCGCCTTGAGTAATTGCTTTCCAGACAGCCCCCAGAGTAGCCAATTCGAGGGACTCATCCAACAGTGCCGGCTTGTGCTTGCTAGTCGGCTACCATCCTTATTGCTGAAGTACCTCCCGTGTTCCTTGTGGTCTCCTTCTATGACTGGATGCGCTTTTTCTCTTTTGGAGTGGATGCAAAACCCTTTTTTCTTTAGTTTTGATGTCAATTGCCGACTGCCGAGTCAGGACCTGGGGGTCTCTACGTGGTGCATGTCGCAGATACAATTGACGCGACTACACGTAGGCGCGGCCTGTTTAGCTTTGTGATCAGTCTGTACCGGCCTGAGCAAGCGGATCGGGTGTTTTGCATTTCAGAGAAGGGCCGCCATTTAGCTACCGCGAGCGATGGAGTCTCAAATAAGGCCTTCCACTTTTCGGATAAAAAGCACATTCTGTAGCTCTGCAAGGAACAGGGATGGGCCCGGCTAGTAAGCGTTTCAAGGGCACTGATTGGATTATTACCAGAGACGAAGGGTTTGAACCACGATATCAATGTAGCCAAAACATCCAGCGAGTCTCCCCGGTCCCATGCCCATCCTAACGCTGCCTTCGCCAAAGTCCTTCACTGCGGCCCAGTTGGCGGCAGAACCGGCTGTGAAATCCATCAACGATGTGACCCGCTCCGGACGTATCTATCAACCGGCCCATCTCAAGGTTATTTTTTCCAGTCATACCTTCTATCTTGCCTCCGCCGACGCCCCCGTCAAGGTCTGAAGTGTCTGAGCCGTAGAAGGTGGCCCAGCAGCTGCGGTTCTTATTCCTCCGGGCAGGCAGGCCTTGTCACATCTTATTTAGTTTGCGCTTTCCCGCATAGGCGACAATCGATCTTGTTGAATAACCACCACCTCTTCCCTTTCCATTACAGCGATCTCACTCTGGTCCGGATCCCGGTGCGCTTCGTTCAGCAGGACGTATAGAATGATAGTCCGGTAGAGCGCTTACCAATTCTCACGAGGAACGGAGCAAGCCCCTAGCAGCTTAAGCAAGCCATGCATGCCCTGCATCACGCCACAGCTTCAAGGGCTCAGCGCAGAACGAATCGTAGGCTGAGCGACTCGCCCGAGCAAGGCGCCAAACAACGGACTAAGGCTTTTTTCGATTCAGTTTCAAAAATGAATAGAAAAAACTTTCCGGTCAGAGAGACAAATTCACCAGCGGCAGTTCAAGCTTTTTTCCCTGGTGAAGCGCTGCCTCTACGGGT
The DNA here is from genome assembly GCA_028583415.1 of Protea cynaroides. Taxonomy (NCBI): domain Eukaryota; kingdom Viridiplantae; phylum Streptophyta; class Magnoliopsida; order Proteales; family Proteaceae; genus Protea; species Protea cynaroides. The sequence continues at coordinate 8,755 of JAMYWD010000139.1, forward strand.
AGTGCTAGTGCGGGTATCGATCTCGATCCGTGGGATCTGCTGATTCCGGGTCAACCAGCACGGTTCCGGGTTATCAACGAGCCATCGACTTGGAAAGGATACTGGGCGAAGTCAATGGGCTTTCTAACCGCCTTTCTTTCCTCACCTTTAGATACGGGTAGCTGATAGACCTCTGACCTTTAAAGTAATGGACTACTAGGATAACTGCTCTTACCGCTAGACTAACCGAGGATAAGAACCATAACCGCTGGACTGAGAGTTTGATTGGTGGTCCTACTGCCCGCCCGCTGGAACACCAGTCATTTTTTGCTTTTCGAGCTGGAAACAGAAATGAGATGTATCGGAGAAAGGACTAACACGTAAGTGGAACGGTTTCGGTAATTAATTCCCAATCGACGATGCCGGCTCCTCGGGGCTCTATATTCATTCCGAAGCTCCAGGGCTTCGGGTAGAGCCAGAGTATAGGATCGTCGTGCTCAACTGCTGGATGGGTGGGAACATCTTAACTATCTACCGAAGAAAGGGGTGAGCCTTATCAATGTTGAATTGAGAGGGGCGGATTAACCAGCTTTCGATAGAGTAAGCAGCATTCGAGCCAGCATTTCGCTCCCCGATCCCTTCCCTTTCGGGATCTATATACCTAGCCAGTTTACCCGATTGTTGCAGTCAAAGAAGCAGAAAAATATAGGAAGCTAGTTTGAGTTCTGACAAGTTGATCAGAGCATGTGAGTGTTTCAATAGTTGGCTCTTTATTATAAGTTGCCGCCATTTCGGGAGGAGCCGTTGCAAGAATAGAATAATCAAAAGAAGACGTACTGGAAGGGGACGTACGATAGAAGGTTTTTGCAAGCGTACTCTAATCGCTGTAGGCGTACGTCTACTAAAAAAGTAAATTACTTCAGGCCAGGTCTATGGCGGGCATACTGATAATGCCTTCATAGCACGCGGATAAAAAGCAGCTGGTGGTCGGGAGGGCTCTTCACATACTTGGAGTACGAGAGCAAGATGTGTGTTGCAGGTTGTTTGCAGAAAGGCTCACTGGACAAGCGGAAGACTGGTTTCATTCGCTGCCTAATGGAACCATCACGTCATGGCAAACCTTTATAGATTTGTTCAGGAGGCGCTCCCAAGCGCACAGATAAGACTGTGAATCTATAATTAGTTCAGATGACCAAGGCTGATGATGAAACAGTTGACCAATTCATTGTCAGATTTGGGAATATCAAAAAGAGGATTCCTCCGAATGAGAAGCCAAGCAACCAACAACATCTCATTGATTGGTTTATTGATGCCATGCCAGCAGACTTGCAATTCGAGCTCACTCAGGCGCTTGAACTTAGTCACATGGGATGAGCTAATATCTCAAGCGCGCAACATGGAAGATTAGTTTATTATTATTATTATTAAGCTAAAGCTCAAAGACGAGAAGGCATCTAATGCGAATGAAACGGCGGATAAGCCCACTGGGAGGGGATCCAGTAAGAGTTCTGAAACCTGTTGCCTCTTAGTGAAAGCATTTGTATCATGAAATAAGAATACCCCTCGCTCGAAAGAGCCAACAATGCTGGTGCCGGTATTCGCAGGAATAGAAGAGATAGAAACGAGCTACCGGCGAAATGTTTTTGGGGTCATGGAGAGCCGGAACAGAAAGAAAAAATGCCTATAAAAATAAGGGGAAAGGCAGACATAGAATAAAGAAAAAAGGAGGAAGGCAAAGTGGAAGGTTCGTCTAGGGGAGTCTCGTAATCATTACCGCTCCTCCAGCCCTTCATGCCGCCTATCGTTCGTCATTATCCACTTCATAGGGGCGGTTTCCATCGGGTTATCCCTCTGGGTTTGCACCTGGGGTAGGCCAGGCCCTACCTTCCTGCCTGAAAGGGATATCCGTGATGTGCCACAGAGCAATTGAGTTTAGAAGCTCCCCTTGTTTGAAATCATTCACTAAAAAACGCCTACCTCTCCACAAAGCGAAGAATTTTGTTTGTTTGGATCAACAGACAAAAAAGCTGGACTTTGACTGAATCGACAGAAAGAACTGAATCTACAACTGCTCTGCAATTGGGACTGCTCTAGCAGCTGTTCTGGTCTCTGGTATCCCGGCCTCTGCTTCCTTCGCTACTCACTCCGCTGCGAGAAATGCTGCTCGTTCCATTGGGTGGGTCTACTACTGCTTGCTCCGGTTCTGCCCCATCCACCCGTTCTCGTGCGAAAGGCAATCCGCGTCTGTGATATCGTACCCATCTCCATCGAATCAACTTATTCCATACTGCTCGCATGAACCGCTTGCAATCCGGATTCGGTGAGGGAACGAAGGGACGAGAACTCTACCAGCCGGGTAAGGCGGCCGTCGATCGATGAATTGAGAAAGATAGGACCCGGGATTCCATTTCATTTTTTGGTTAAAATGGGACGGGAACAGATGGGAAGTGTGCCCCCGGTTCTATTCCTTTTTTTGTTCGGATGAGACGGCAGTGAGCAATCGATAGAGAGCAAGGGATGTTAGCGCTCTGATCCGTCTATTCCTCGCTTCAGTTGGTTCAGGAAGCTTTGGCATCGGGACGCATTACGATAGCTAGGCCGGGTGGGATTATATATCTATTGGTTATGAATCAAGTGGATCCTTTGCCCCTTACCTCAGTAGCTGGGCCCGGAAGGCGGTAACCGGCTTCGGTGAAAACTCTTTCTACAATAAGAGGGAGCCGAGACGAATTTGAATGAAGTGGAACCGATTTCGAATCAATCGGTCAAATCACTCGACTGCAGAAATGAATCTATTGAAAGAGGTTTGGCAGCAAGCTACCTTTCGTCGGCCAAAACAAACTCCTATTCTTGGCTCCGGCGGTCTCTTCTATTCAAATTCAAAATCGTCAGTATGGGGTCCCAAAACCCCCTCCGAGACTTCTGCTTGACTGCCTGCTGAAGGGCCTTTATGTCTGGCAGTTGGCTACCTTCAACTTGGCCTCTTCTGCCCTTACATCTCGGGTATCTCCAGCCCGGTGAAACATCTTCTTCCACTCCCAAACCTCTAGGGAGTCGTAGAGCAATGTCTTTATTGGCGGTTGCGCGACCTTCGATTGAAGCGACTTCATAGGATTGCGACTGCTTTATATGCGCATGTTGGAACCGATGAGTGATCAGAGCGACCTGCAACTTACCAGCATGGGGAGTTGCGATGGATGCCAAGATGAAGACTCCTCTGCGCCAAGGATCTTTGGAGTACCACAAATAGTTGGATCGTAAGACTTTATCTCACATCCCACTTCCTTCCTTCCTAGACCACTCCTCTTCCCACAAACCTCGTTCCCTCGGTTACCTTTGGATCTGCGTTCAGAGAAAGGGGGGGTTTCGCTTTTTTATAACCCTAAAGGGGGGGGGGGCCCCCCCCGGGGGGGGGGGGGGGGGGGGGGGGGGGGGGGGGGGGGGGGGGGGGGGGGGGGGGCCCCGGGGGGGGGGAGGGGGGAATTATTTTTTTTATTAAAAGAGAAAATTATTTTTTTTTTTTTTTTTGAATAATTTATTTTTTTTTTATATAAAAAAAAAAATAATTGTGGGGGGGGGGGGGGGGGGGGGGGGGGGGGGGGGAAAAAAAAAAAAAAAAAAAAAAAAAAAAAAAAAAAAAGAAAGAGAAATGAAAAAAAAAAAGAAAAAAAGGGAGAAAAAAATGATGGTTGGGGGGGGGAGAAAGAGGGGGGGAGAATAAATATAAAAAAGAGAAGTAGGGGGGGGGGGGGGGGGGGGGGGGGGGGGGGGGGGGGGGGGGAAGGAAGGGGGGGGGGGGGGAGGATGGGGGGGGGGGGGGGGGGGGGGGGGGGGGGGGGGGGGGGGGGGGGGGGGGGGGGGGGGGGGGGGGGCGGGGACCACCCTTCCGTCTAAAAGCTCGAGTGGTGTTATTCGGTGAGCCGAAAATACCAAAATCGGGTTCAATAGAATCCTACTGCGATTTCCCTTCCCCTTGGTAGTTTGGTAGGGTGTTGCCCCGATAGTTCCCATCCCGCAACCTCCTATGGACTCTAAGTGGTGGGATTTTGGGGTAGAAGGTTCATGGTAGGTAGTTCCAATGCGGGGATTAAAATCCTTTTAGTATGTAGCGAGATCCGTCCTCCAACCAAGGGATCGATATACAAATCATAACTAAGGCTAGCCCACTGGTAGTAGAAGGAAGCAGAGATTCAGGCAGCTAGGCATCAGTTTGAGTTCGAGATCGAGAAGTAGAGATAGAGGCAAAGGTTGCAGCAGGAGGGAGAGACGGTTCAATACCCGATTTGAGAACCTGGTAACCTAGCATCCTCACCCATTGAACCATAGTACGACACTTCCCTTCGCTCACGTCCGAACTCGTTGGATCGATTAAGCTAAATTTATAAATTTTCTAGGTTATCAACTAATACAAGTTTACGTCCGAAGTTTGGAAGAGATCGATACTACGATCAAAGGTGATGAGCTAAACTAATTGAATAATAATAAGCTACTCTTTATTTTAGTTGTCCAATGCTATGACTGATGCTATGCTTGTATGATTTTAATGTGCATCTCACATGTCATCCAATATTACTACCATTCCTGTTCATGCATATTCACTTTATTATTTTTACCTTATCGTGGATGATGATAGGAATATGCAAATATTTGTATGTATGGTTGGTATGCTGTTAGGGGAGGAGTATGTGATCCCTAAACCATGCTTTACATTGACATCATTGTATTGCTATTGCCTTAGCAAAATTAGTACATCGTAAGGCATCAGGGGGTGCTTGCGGATCTTCTGTTCTTTCACACTGTCGATGAGCCCTAGCTCTATCTCTATAAATGTATTGAGGGATGATGGGGTAAGGCCTTGGATACATATGGAAGACATTAGGATTGGTTAGTAGCTAGCCCAGTTTGCAAGCCCTCACTAGTAGGGGTATACGTATTAGTATGGGTAGGGCATTAGGGGAAGTATTGGTAGTGTATGATCTGGACACTTTAGCTCTATCTCTATTTTATGATGGTGTATGTGAGAAGACAATGGTGTTTGATCCATTGGGCATATTCACACACTCATGTATACAGGTGTGGTAGCCGCCAATCCTTTCTATAGCATAGTTGCAAACTTAAACCAGCCCAAAGATATTAATTGAATGCATGCATATATTTACACATTATTTTGTTTGCTCATTGAGCCATGATGTGTGCTCACCCCTCGATGTCGAATATTTTTAATTGATGATGTAGGTCTTACTGTTAAAGTTTATATGGAGGCGTCGATGTATGGACACGTAGCGGCGATGGATACTCAGTTATGGAGGATGAGCATGACTCTTCTGTGAGTATTTTCAGTCTCTCTATTCTTCGTTATTTTCTATTTAAGGTTTATGAGAACTTGTTATAGATTATTTACGTATGTTTTGAGTTTACATGGAGATAATTGGCTTACTTACTTACTTTATCATCTTAGACCCTTAGTTCAGTATTTATACAGACTTTTGTTATTTATTTTACTATCTTTGATTGTGTTGTGGAATTGTGTATTTGGTTTGGATGGTTGGCACAGTTTTTATGAGATCCTGATTGAACTGTTAGTTCTTTGATGGTTCATCACACTTCTGGTTTGTCCAGAATTGAGGATGTGACAGCTTGGTATTAGAGCAATTCAACTCTACCAATCAAACCTGAATACAGCCAAAAGAGTCCCTAAACTGTTAGGTGAAAAATAAAAGCTTTAATAAAAATCAATCATAAGCACATGTATTTTTTGAAACAGAAAGTAAACAAGACCATAATGCACATAATGTAAAGGTGGAATAGTGTGTATGTGTGTGTGTGTATGTGTATATATATATATATATATATATATATATATATATATATATATATATATATATATATATATATATATATATATATATATATATATATATATATATATATCTGTCCAAAAATACAAGTAACATAAAGTATATCCAAAAATCAGAGTACAGTCCACAAGCTGGATAATTACTCCATAAATATCAAAAAAAGAAATGTTTTAATAACTAGAAGGAAATATGGAGATCTATCACTAAGCTGGAGGAGTAGAAGGAAGAGGTGCCTCCCAGTCCCTGCCATTGTCCTTTACATACACCCTTGTGAGCCAGGCTACCTGCATCTGGGTCACACTGAGGCTCTCAGCAAGGTTTGCTACTCACTGATCTGTAGTACGCTGAGCATCTCGGATCTCTAGTAGAAGCACCATCATATCATCTGGTGAAGGGTACAAAGGACTAGCAGAAGAAGTAGCATGAGAAGTGCCAGCTCTAGTGATATGCTGTGGTGAAGGAGGAGGGATGACATCTACATTCATGTACATCCGATCGTCATCATTGTCATCACCCTCTGCTACGGCTAAAGCTCGACGTGGTGGAAGGACCATCGCATTTCTTTCCTCATCGCTGACCTACACATTCTGCATCTCCATCCTGTATATGGCCTCCCAGTCAAGGTCCGTAGAGATTGTATCCTCATAAATCCTCTCACCTTCCATGTTTACCTGTAGGCTGCTGAGGATGGTAGTGATCATACAACCGTAGGGTAGGTTGCCCTTCAGGCATATCGCAGCCCAATACATGGTAAGAATGATGATGTAGGGCAAGCATACAAGCTGCCTAGTGCAAGTGTAGTATAGCAGATATTGGGAAAGTTGTGAGACCATCTGGTAGTTCCCACTCTACTGCACTAGGTTGTGCTGGATGATCTTACAATAGACTCTGGGCTTGGGACGCAGGTTCATCGCCTTCATTTGACAGCAATCTTTCTCAAGGATCTAATTGGTTATCTCAGCATGCATCATCGATGTCAGAAACTGACACTCTTTTGGGATGTAGTAGACCATTGGACCATTATTAGAGATACCTAAAATGTCTTCCAACTGTTGATAGTTGAAAGAGATGGGTATCCCTTTTACCCAACTCATGATCTTGTGGTCTCTATCTCTGTCTACATCTTCTGGATCACCTTTAATCTACAGATTGTAGTAGAACCGCTTTACCAAATCCAGATGGGAACACCCCTAGTACAATATCACTGGGAGCCAACCCATAGTCTAAAAGGCTTTCTCGATGTCAAAGAGGGCAAGGCTAGGCAAATCCACAAACCGACCCCTTCCACTCTCTTGGCTAGACACCAACGGTACTGTGTCTCTGCTTCAACTGACTTGAAGTGAATCGCATCATGGACCTGAAGAACCTTGGTGTGAACCATCTTGTTGCAAGAAGTACAATCAATAAAACAATGTGTTAGTAAAGAAAATTTTAAAAATTTTGACATTATAACGATGTCATTTGGCCAAAAGCCTCATTTTCCCCCAACTGCTTGGACTAGAGGACTTACGTCAATAAAAACACAACCATATACATTTAACAATGCTATACGACCAAGTAATTTGATTAAATTGGAGGAATTTCAAAGAAATATGAGAATTGAGAAGAAAAAAAAAAACCCAATTTCTAGGGCAAAACATGACTCTTTGGGATTTATTCCAATCCCACCGACATAATCCCAAATAAGTTGAGGGCTTTACTTCGCATTATGCCCAATAGTAATGCTATGTGATAAAAATAAAATTTTTACGATAGAATAAAGTTTAATTTGATAAAACATAGAAAAGATGATGGAAACCTAGGTTTAGCAAACCAAAGACATTACCTTTAGAATGAGTCTAGAAGTCGTTACTCAATGATGGAAGCAAGAAATTTGTATGGCAGCACTGTAGCAACTCAGTGGAGGCGAGTGGGTTCGAACTCAGTGGAAGACAAGGAAAAAGCTGAAAGAGAAAAGTGACTCGATTTGGGTTAAAAACCCAATTCTGAGTTGTGTGGTCGCACAATTCGTCGACCATACATTCAGCCACACAATCGGCCACAGACCCTCGGCCTCTGTTGTAGAATTTATATGGACGCATGAGTGGCCGCACCATGTGCGACCACACAAGTTCTGCCACACAAAGATTTTTTACTGTAAAAACTGTAGAATTTTTAGGAATTTGGTTGTTCTGAGATATTTAATAAATTGCCATGCGACAAACCATAAAATTACCATTTTGTATAAATTCTCACCTATGTTGACTATGCCGACACCTTATCAGTCGACAATCTGAGATGGCTCACCGTACTTGTGGAAATAGTAGTAGAGGCCATAGCCCAACCCTGCCACCAACTGAAATGGGAAATGCTAATGAAATCCTTGATGGACAAGCAGGAAACAATGTGAATCAGAAAAATACACATCAGGGTGGAAATAATTAGACTATTCCAACTAACCTGCCAGGACACCACCCGATCTGGCTACAGTTGTGATGAATTTGACACAAGTGTAGGGCCTCCAGCAATCACAGATGAATATGTGGGGTGCCTTCGGAATTATACCTATAACTACAAATACCACACCAAAACCTACTGGTAGCAGCATTGTACCTCCCGCACCAGTTGTTGATAATACGGTGTCCATTGCACTTGTAGAAAATAACACCGTACCCACAGTGCATCAGGTTCTGCATACCCCAATGCAGAATTTTAGAGTACAACAAAGAACGAACAACCAACGAAGTTATCAGAGTCAGCCACTTGTGTGTGGATATTATGCACAAAATTAGCTTGACAACTCTATGCTGATAGAGCAGTTCTTGAAAATGAAATCGAAGCAGTTCATGGGCAAGCTATCAAATTTGTTGTGGCCAGCTCACTAGATTGACGAGATGGAGAGAAATTTCATGATGATGACTATTACAGAAGAAGAGAAGGTGTTGTGTATAACTTTTATGCTAAAAGGTTATGCACATCATTGGTGTAAGTCCACTCGAAGTTATCTTCTGACCAAGTACACTCAACTAACCTAGACTATCATCATGGAAGCCTTCTTTTAGAATATTTCCCTAAAACATCAAAGACCAGATGGAAAAAGAATTCATGAGTTCATATCAAGGACAGATGATCATCGACACTATCAGCAGTGTTATGAAGAGCTATTTTTCTTTGTTCCCTCCAGTATGCTAGAAGAAGATACCAAAACTCGAAGGTTCATCATGGGACTTAGGGGAAGCATTCGAGAGCATGTGCTGAGACTAAAAAAGAAGGTATACAATGAAGTCATATAGATTGCACGAGTTTTGGAGTCAAGTCAAAGGGAGAGCTATTTTGCTCAAAATAGAGTTATTAAGAGGCCTAACATAAATTCATTCAATGGAGAAAACTCAAAGACCTTCAAACCATTCTGGACTCAAGGCTTCAATGCTGCAGCTAAGGATACTCAGCTGGCTCAACCTCAACAAAAGCAAGGGAATGCTGGAGTTATATGCTTCAATTGTGATCAAGTAGGGCATTATTCAAGGGACAACCTATAAGGACAAAATATTCCACCCATCTATCTTTGATTGACAAAAAAAAAATGATTTGGAGTCGCCACCTAGATTAAGATCTAGGACCTTTAAAAATATAGTCTCATCATAAGAAAAGACTTCTATTGACTCATTGGACCCAATATATTGGCTTTGATTTATCAGAAAATGGGTAAGCATTCATGGTATAGTTTGGGAAGGTGCTAGGCACCCAAAACGGTCTGATCTAAAAATCGGCCTCCTACGTAAATCTACTTTCCTTAGACTCTATGGTTCTGACTATTCATGATCAATGGAATGATAACTAGGGCTCATGGGGGATCCTATGTCAAGTTGCTAAGTTCTTCTAACTGAGGTTCAACCAAACATGTCTTGAAAATAATTAAACAAACAAAGTAATATACATTGAATATAACCGAAGATGATTCGATAATGAACTAAATCTGAGACGTCCAAGACATCTCAAATTACCTAATCCTGGAAATCAAGTCCATAACGTAGTTTGAACGGAATGTGATTAAGGTTTATGGATATGATTTATGGTTAAGCTTCATTAGATTCAATTGTTCAAGTTGAAGTTTATGTTTGATGATGATTGAGATTGAATCTAAAGATAGCCTAATGTGGGTCGAAGTGAATATGGATATAGATATGATATAGATATCGATATGATATAGAGGACATAAAGATAATAAATGTGGTACCATACTTGGAGAGGTCTTCCAAGTTTCCTACCTATTTCATAGGTCCTGAAAATCAGATACAACGTAGTTCGTTGTGATGTTCTAATACTCTCGGGGAGCAAGCTAACTCTCTCTACTCTTGGAGAGCAATCTATTTATCTCTCTACTCTCAAGGAGCAATCTGTCTTTCTCTACTCTCAAGGAGCAATCTGTCTCTCTCTACTCTCAGGGAGCATTGTCTCTCTCTATTCTCGAGGAGCAATCTGTCTCTCTCTAGTCTCAGGGAGCAATCTGTCTCTCTACTCTCGGGGAGCAATCTATGTCTCTTCCTACTCTCAGGGAGCAAACTTGGGGAGCAATCTGTCTCTCCTACCCTCGGGGAGCAAGGTATTTTTTTTTCAACTCTCGGGGTACAAGGTGTCTCTACTCTCGGGGAGCAAGGTGTCTTTTTCTACTCTCGGGGAGCAAGGTGTCTCTTTCTAATCTCGGGGAACAAGGTGTCTCTTTCTACTATTAGGGAGCAAGGGTTTAATACTCTCAAGGAGCAAGGGTTTAATACTCTTAAGGAGCAAGGGTTTAATACTCTCAAGGAGCATACTCTCAAGGAGCAAGGTATGATTCTCTCAAGGAGCAAGGGTATGATACTCTCAAGGAGCAAGGATATAATACTCTCAAGGAAAATACTCTCAAGGAGCAAGGTTATGATACTGTCAAGGAGCCAGGGTTTGATACTCTCAAGGAGCAAGGGTTTGAGTCCATGTTTAGGAATCTCTCCAAACTGCCTACATATCTTAGGGTACTACCCTAAGAATTAGGATCTGCGTAGATCAGAAGATTGATTTATTCATGTGTTTTTGATGATCAGGATGTAGAACCATATTTGGGAATCTTCCCAAACTACGTACGTATCCTAGGGTGTTGTCCTAAGAATCAGGATCCGCGTAGTTCGGAAATACAGATTTAATTATTGATGTTCTTCTTTCAATATCAAGGTGTGGAACCGTATTTGCGAATCTCACCAAACTGCCTACATATTTTAGGGTGCAGCCCTAAAAATTGGGATTTGCATAATTCGGAATGCGGATTCAATTATTGATGTTCTACTTTTAATATCAGGGTGTGGAACCTAAATGCTCTATGGTTCGATTCACATCACACCTATCTAGTTTTCTGTATCTTAGAGGAAAATGAGCTAAGTGGTAGGGATTGTCCTAAAGCTACCCTTGACCTAAAACCCAAATTCGGCATTTATTGGGCCAGGCTTCATATCTCTTGATTAAAATTCATCCTTTCATTCTTACCCTTCCTAAATGTGGGTGCCTACATGTAGGTCCCCACACCTAATATGTCTTTCAGGTGTATAGATATGGAAGTTCGACTAGGGTGTAGCAGAAATTAAGTTACTTTCAATAATAAATATCATTCAAACATAGCATGAAACGACAACATATATCATCTCAAGTATGGTAGTAAAGCATGTGAATCAATATAACAACAAACATGTGAAAGCATTGATCAAGCATCGATCATCAACAATGTGGCCAAGATCATATTCGATCAACTACATAGATTTGATGTAATCGATCATCATCAATGTGATCAAGATCATATTTCATCGATGGTTTAGATTCACTTCAAACATTCATGAGGTTAATCCAACCTTTCAAATTTAATTAAATCATTCAAAGAGGTAATCCAACTGTTCAAATTCAATTAAATCACTCACAATAAAGATCCAACGGCTCATATGACTCCAAATGATAATTTATCCATTCAAATTTCTCTAAATCATTAATAATCAAGATCCAACGGTTCATATTCATTTACATAAATCATCAAGGCAATCCAATGGTCCAGATTCATTTATATCACCCATGATGTCAATTTAATGGTTTAGATTCAAATAAGATGCTCATGATCAAGATCTAATGGTCTATATTTCATATCACTCATGATCAATGGCTAGATTCATTTCACTATAAGATCCAAATCAAAATTAAACATCTAATGGCTCACAATTAATATTCTCTCATGATCCAAATAAAAATCAATCTTCCAATGGCTCAAAATTAATCATATCAGAAACTCAAGATCAAAGGCTAGATTTATTTCACATCAAATTCCAAGATCAATGGCCAAGATTTAATCAAGTAAAAATTCAACATCACATTGTCATATTTTTAATCACATTGAATTCAATCATCAATTGTCTAGATTTCATTAACATTAAAAATCTTAAAACAAAGGCCATGTTTTATTCACATTAAATTTAAGATCAATGGTTCAATTTTAATTATATTTTCACAATCAGATCAATTTCTTCATATTTTCACAATCGTATCATATTTCCATAATCGGATCAATATCATCATATTTTCACAACAATTTGATCAATTTTAATTTCGTCAAATTCCATATGATCAGATCAATTTCTTAAAAATTTCATATAATCAATTTCAATTTCGTCAAATTCCATACGATCGGATCAATTTCATCATATTAAAATTCAAATTATAGTTGGATCAATCACGTTAAATTTCAAGGCTATGGCTGGACTAATCTCATAAAATTCAGATCAATGGTCCAATTTTATTTATATCATAATTCCAAGCATATGAGATTGATCAATTTTATCAAAATTCCAAACATATGGGATCGATCAATTTCATCAAAAATTCCATATATGATCGGATCAATTTCAATCAAAATTCCATATCATGACCGAATCAATTACATTAAAATTCCAAGTATAATCGAATCAATTTCATTATTCCAAACATTTGGATGTATTGACACATTACATTTTAAGCATAAGGATCAATCCATTTAAAATTTTAGATCATATTGGAAAAATCACATGGTATATTTCATCCACATTAAATTTTGAATCATGGTCAAACCGATGGGAGCAAGTTGCATGGACAGGTGGTGTAGTGAGGTTTTGAACATGTGGGAAAAATGTTGTTGCTTGTGATGGCTATTGTAAGACTCGTATCGAACTAAATGGACCAAGTGCGTGAAGAAAATAATGAGACCAGGTATTAAACTGACCCAAAAACAGTAAAATAGGGGGTAGGGTCGCATACCCAAATAGGCAGGGTCGTCCCCACCTCATTTGGGCAGTCAGACCCCTGAATTTTAGACCTAGGGTCGGACAATTTAGACCCTAGGGTCGATGGGATCTCCGACCCCCTCATCACCGATAGAAATCGTAAATAGGAAACTTTCCAAATTTCAAGGGGATTCTTTCCTAATCTCAATGAGACTTATTTTGGGAGGTTTTCCTACATAAATATGATGTCCCTTAGCCTCTTTCACTCCTTTTGAAACCCTAATTGAAAGAGAAGAGAAGGAGAAGAGAAGGAAAGTTTGAGAAGAAGACTAAAGAGAAGAATTCAGAGAAACCTCTGATTCTCAGCAAACCTTAGGTATGGGTATGCTTCCATTAATAATTTAAAACCTTAGAATAGTTCATGAAGAGGGTATGATCTAGGAGAAACCCAAATCATCCATCCATGGGAAGATTTCAATGAAATCCATGGAGGAAATTATGGTAGGAAAAATAAGGAAGTTACCTGGTGTTTTAAGCCATAGAACAAGCATAGAATGGACTGTGGAAGTAAGCAATAGGACCCAAACTAGAAAGATTAGACTGTAGAATGAAAAGGTCGACTCAAACCACGTGCAGTTACACGTAGGGTCGATTGGGAATCGACCCTACCAGACCATAGGATCGACTCCCAGCTTTTGGGAAGTCCAGGGAAGCTGTGGTCGCACCTAGGGTCGATGGAACATCCGACCCAAGCATCAACCCTACACCCTGGGGTCGCAGAAAAATGCTACCCTACCTACGACCCGTCCGACGACCCTAGCTTAACAACAAGCCTAAAATTGTCGAAATGACTTCTAATTAAAATCTATCGACTTGTTAGTTTTTCTATTGATATAAAGGTGATTCTTAGAGCTTGAAAGAGGATTTACACTCAAGAAAAGGTGAGGAAACAAGATCTAAACTAATTTTCTAATAATAAACTATTTTTATATTCTTGAGTCAAATGCCATGACTGATTCCATGTGTGTACGCTGTAATGTTCATTCAACATGTCATCCAATATTCCTGCTATTAATGTTCATGCATATTTAACTCTACTTTATTTATAACATGATGATGATGATGATGCTAGGAATAGACATGTGAATGTATGTGTGTGGTTAGTGTGCTTGATGCGAATGGAGCATCAGGGGGAGGACGTGACATTATGGTTCAGCCTGGTCACTAGACTCTAGCTCTTTCTCTACTCAAGTCTTGTCTACTGACATCGTCGTATCGCCATTACCTTAGCAGAACTATTACGTCGTAGGGTATCAGGGGAGGTGGTCTCGGACCGTGTAGTCTTTGACTCTGCCGGGGGGCCTTAGCTCTATCTCTATGGACATATTGAGGGATGCTGGGGTGAGACCTTGGATGCACTATTTGACATTAGGACTGGTTAGTTGCAAGCCCAATTTGTAAGCCCTCGCCAGCAGGGGCTTACGTGTTGGTATGGTTAGAGTATCAGGGGAAGTGTGATGCGGTGTGGTCCTAAGCACTTTAGCTCTATCTCTATTCCATAGTGGGTGCAGGTGGGACGACAATAAATGTTAACCTTGGGGCGGCTTCACACACTCGTGTATAGAGGTGAGGCTGCAATTGAACCTTTCTATAGCACATTGCAAACTTATATACCAGACCACAGATATGAATTGAACGCATGCATATGTTTGTTGCATTATTTTGTTTGCTCATTGAGTCGTGATGTGTGCTCACCCTTTTGACGTCAAATATTTTTAGTTGATGATGCAGGTACCACTGTGGATGATTATATGAATGCTTTTGTGTACGGGCACGTGGCTGCAATGGAGGTTGAAGATATAGTGGAGACGCATGCTCCTCATGCAAGTGCAACTCATGCGTTTTCGATTAGATTTTTATTTGAACTATTAAGGAAATGTAATTTGATATTTTATTTACTTATGTCTCAGTTGATACAACATAATTTGATATTTTATTTATGATTATCACAGTTAGATTCCTCAGTACATTTAATATTAAGACTTCCGCTATTGTGTATTTATTCTGATTATGGTTGTGGATGTGTATGGTTTAATTTAAAAGGACACAGCCTATTAGAGATCTTGGTTGAACCGTTGGTTTATTAGCGGTTCATCACACCGTTCTGAATTGTGCAGAATTGGGGTGTGACATAGAAGTAATTGCATATGCTTCAAGGCAACTGAAGGAATACTAGAAGATTTATCCTACTCATGACCTGGAGTTAGCGGCGGTGGTACATGCCATCAAGATATGGAGACATTACTTATATGGTGACAAGTTTCAGATTAAATCAGACCATAAAAGTCTCACCTACTTGTTTAGCCAAAAGGAGTTGAACATGAGATAGCAAAGATGGTTGGAATTGCTAAAGGATTACGATTGTGATATCCAATATCATCCAGGGAAAGCTAAGGTAGTTGTCGACGCACTGAGTATAAAAGCATTAAGAAAGCCCGATGAAGGAGCTAACACAAATGCTGCTATGTGTGTCGTAGGAAGAGTATTTAATTGTGGTAATGAGCAATTCGTGATCGATAAACCATGGTTCGAAAGACTTAGGATTTATTTATAAATTTTCTAATATGTTTGCTATATTGATGGTTGTACTTGATCTGTTGGACGAAGTAAAAATGGTAATCTAATTAGACCCATATCTGAGGACAGTGCAAGGGGATATGGAAAAGGGTAGGACCACTCCTGATTTCACTTTGGACTCCAAAAGGGTATTAAGGGACAAAGGGAGAGTGTGCGTACCTGAAAGTGAAAATTTAGATATTAGAAACAGACTAATAAGGGAAGTCCATTCTACCTCTTATTCAATACATCCTGGAAGCACGAATATGTATCATGATCTAAAAAAGCTATATTGGTAGAGGAGAATGAAAATAGATGTAGCTCGGTATGTGTCTCAATGCCTAAATTGCAACAGGTAAAGGAGAAAAGGCAAAGACCAGTAGGCTTGTTACAACCACTACCTAAACCAGCCTAGAAATGTGACTGCATTACAATGGACTTTGTTACTAGGTTACCATGACACCCAGATCAGTTGACGCAGTCTGGGTAGTTGTCGATCGACTTACGAAGGCAGCTTGTTTTATTACTATACTACCCCAATATACG
>JAMYWD010001388.1:0-25000 GCA_028583415.1 Protea cynaroides
CATGAAAATAAAATCCGAATACATGGTCAGAAAGAAGACTTAGAGGCCAACATTTTGTCTCAAGGAACCTAATGCAAACAGAGGCATCTTTCTAATGCTAGACACCAATCTCAGACATGCATTTGCAGTACGCTTTGACTTTAAAAAAAATAAACTGACAAAAGCGATGGGTGATTCTTACCTCAGGCTTCTTCTCTCTCCTTCTCTCCTTTGCATCTTCTCATCATCCTCTTTCCTGCCTCTCTGATCCTTCTCTCTTTTTCATCTAGATCTTCTCTTCTTAACACCTCTCTCTCTCTCTCTCTCTCTCTCTCTCTCTCTCTCTCCTTCTCTCTTTCTCTATTTTCTTCTTCTTCTCTTTTCTTTCGATTTTTTTTTCTTCTCTCTCTCACTCACGGTTTTCTCTCCCTCACCCACGTTCTCCTCTCTGTGGTCTGGAAAAAAGACCCCTCCTCTCTCCTATTTATAATTTTTCACTCATTTTCTAGAAGATCCTTCTTTCCTTTTCTTCTTTTTTCTAGAAAATATTTTTTTCTCCCCATTTTTTCTTCTTTCCTTTCTTTTCTTCCTTCCCACGTTTTTTCTTCTTCCTTTCTTTCCTTTTTCTCATTCTTCTTCTAGAAAACCCCTTCTCTCTTTCCTTTCTCTCCTTCCTTCTTCTAGAAAAATCCTTCTCTCTTTCCTTTCTTTCTTCTTTCCTTTTCTTCTTCATTCTTTTCCTTCCTTTTTTCTTTTCTCCCTCTCTTTTCACGTTTTCTTTCTTATAAAACATTTCCCTTTTATTTTCTTTTTATTTTTTCTTTTTCACTTTTTTTCCTTTTTCTTTCCTTCCTTTTTTTCTTTCTTTCTCTCTCCTCTCTCTCTTTCACGTTTTCTTTCTAGAAAACGTGAAGGGGAATCTTTTTCCCCCTTTTTTCTTTTCTTTTTTTTTCTTTTATTTCTCTCTCTTTCCTTTTTTTCTTCTCAAGATCTTTTGGATTATCTGAAAACCCTAAATCCCCTTCTCTTTCACGTTTTCTCTCTTCCCTCTTTCCTTTTTCTTCTCAAAATCTTTTTGGATTATCTGAAAACCCTAAATCCCCTTCTCTTTCACATTTTTTTTCTCTCCCCTCTTTCCTTTTTCTTCTCAAAATCTTTTGGATTATCCCAAAACCCTAAATCCCTCTCTCTTCCACGTTTTTTCTCTCCCCTCTTTCCTTTTTTTTCTCAAAAATCTTTTGGATTATCTCCAAAACCAAAATCCCCCTTCACTTTCACATTTTTTTCTCTCCCCTCTTTCCTTTTTCTTCTCAAAATCTTTTGGATTATCTCAAAACCCTAAATCCCTTTCTCTTCCATGTTTTTTTCTCTCCCCTCTTTCCTTTTTTTCTCAAAAATCTTTTGGATTATCTCCAAAACCAAAATCCCCCTTCACTTTCACGTTTCTCTCTCCCCTCTTTCCTTTTTCTTCTCAAAATCTTTTGGATTATCATTTACATATAATAATATATATTATATACATATATACACATATATTTAATAACATACATACATATACATACATACATCTATATATATATATAATATATATAATATAACTATTGTGCACGTAGATGAACTGATTCGAAATGGGTTGAGACTGACTTAGGTTGACAACTGATATGGGTTGAGCTAGGTTGGACCAAAACTGGTTTGAACTGAGTTGACTGGACTGATTGGAATTAACTGGGTTTTTTCTCCTTGTCATTTCGCGGGTCATTCCCGCTGTTATCCCGCATGGAATTTTTCGATGGCCTCTATTCCAAATTTTTTGCGTTCATTTTGTAGAACATTAAAAATGAGGAATATAGGAACTTGAATCACCTCATTTGAAAGTAAAATGGTCAACTTATGAATTTTTTAAGTTTAAGCGGACCAATTATCGATAATTTGGCTGACCATTCTGCATGAGATCCTTCGGAGGCTTCTATCGGAAATATTTTACGTCCACTTTGTAGAGCACTGAAATGGAACATAATGAGACTGGAATTATATGAATCTGATGTAGAACGGGAAAGATATGAAGCTTTGAAGTTCTGACGATCATTTTGCATGCAAGTTTACGTGGGACCCACTGGTGACTTCAACCAGGGATTTTTTACGTCCACTTTGTAGAACATCATGAATGAAGAATAATGGTCTTGGAATCATCTGAATCCGATGTAAAACGGGAATGATATGAAGCTTTGAAGTTCTAACGATCATTTTGCATGCAAGTTTGCATGGGACCCGCTGGTGACTTCTACCTGGGATTTTTTACGTCTACTTTGTAGAACATCATGAATGAAGAATAATGGTCTTGGAATCATCTGAATCCGATGTATAATGGGAAGGATATGAAGCTTTGAAGTTCTAACGATCATTTTGCATGCAAGTTTGCATGGGACCCACTGGTGACTTCTACCCGGGATTTTTTACGTCCACTTTGTAGAACATCATGAATGAAGAATAATGGTCTTGGAATCATCTGAATCTGATGTCGGATGATCAAGATATGATGATTTGAAATTCAAACAATCCAACTTACGATAATTTGCATGAAAGCCCCTGGGATTTTTTATGATAATTTCAGAAACCTCCCTTATATGTATCATCCGACTAAAATGGTCGTATCTTCCTCATTTGATACTGGAATTGAGCAATTCTGGTCTCGTTTCGAAGATAATTCTATGACCTATGCATCTATGCAGATAATAGCCAATGACCCTGCTGTGGGGATTAGTGGAGAATCACAAATATTTGGGTTAAAGGTCAGAAACCTACCATATTGGTTCACTTATGCGGAGGGTGGAAAAAATGGGGTGCTTACAGCTTCGTGGGAAATATTTCTCGAAGAACGCTTCTTTATATATAGCCCATGTCAGTAGGGCATGTTTGGTCAATAAGTATGTTTTTGTGGATTTCCACCAATGGTGTGCGTCGACTTTGAGCATGAAGGTGGCGCATAATACTTTCTCTTCTTCTGAAATAGTCATCATAAGGAAATTTCTCTCCATCTCGTCTATCCAGTGTGCTGGCCACAACGGATCAGACGGTTTACCGTTGCATTCCTTAGGTTTCATCTTCAGAAATCTCTCTACTAGTCGGGGGTGATCCAGTTGGTTTTGGGGGTTTGCCCCAAACATATAGTGTGGATACTGATAGTTCCCTTGGGCTGCTTCTGGGACTTGCACTGGAATTGGGGCAGCCGGTTGTTGAGATGTCTGTTAAGCAGGGTGATTACCCACTGGTGCTGCACTAGCTTGCCCAGTGTGCATGGTTGCAGCATGAGTGGCTTGAAACATAACTCCCATTGCAACCTGCATTTGAGCTTGTGCGTGTTGCATTTGCTGTAGTTGTTGTGCCAGATTCATCACCACTGTTGTTAGCTCTGGTGGTGGTGGTGGCAAATTTATAGGGTTTGCCGGTTCGGGATTACCCTGTGCATAATTGTGCTCTTGACTAGTCTCATCCGCCAGTGGTGGTGGTGGGACTGTGTTTTGGGTCTTTCGGGTAACTCTACGCCCAGACATAATTCTTTTGATGTTTGGTGGTGCCTGAAAATCATCAAAATATGTGAGAAATAATGTATATGTCATGTAGGCACGTTAACCAATAATCAATTCCAATTCGAGCTCATTTTTTTAAAAAATACTGTCTTTTCTGTACAGGGTCGATGGTGAGGGTCGATGGTATGTCAGACCCTTAATGTCCGACCCTGTAGTTTCTGTCAGATTCCCGAGAGCATAGGGTCGATTAAAGGGTCGATCAGAGCGTCGATGGCCCTGGTCGAGTTATCCGACCCTCTGACCAAAAATCAGATTTTTAAAGTCCGATTTTGGGTCATTTTCTATTATTTCCCTCCCGTTTCGACTCGTCTCTTCTCTCCGAGTTGCTACAGTGCTACTTCACTGTTGTGGATCATTCTTAGTCCGTGTTTCGACATCCACATCACCTCTAAGGGTATACTTTCCCAACTTTACCTGTTTTTAGGTTTTTATTTCTAGGTTTTTGTTCATTTAACTTGTATTTTTCAAATTAAACTTTTTTCAACCGTAAAAATTCGATTTTTATTGGGGGCTTTTGTTGTTGGTGTCTTGAGGAACGAAAGCCCTCAAAAATTTTTGAGTTTCATCGGTTGGTTATCGAAAAACTTAAAATTTTCTCTTTTTGCCCTAATTTGTCAAAATTTTTGATTTCTTGAAATTTCTTCAAATTGGACCTTGTCAGTTACCATTTCCTTCTGTTTAACTGTTGTGTGATGTGTTGGAACTTACGTAAGTCCTCCTGCCCACTTGTATGGGTGAAAAGTGAGGCTTTTGACCAATTTACGTCGTTATAATGCCCAATTTTTAAATTTTTATCCTATTAACTCCTTCTTTTCTTTTTTCTTTCTTATCTGCAGATACTATGGTTCGTACCAAAGTGTCCAGGGTTCGTGATCCGCTTCGCTTCCGCTTCGCTTCGCTCCAATGAAGCCGAGGCACAGTATGCCGATTATGCCCGTAAGAAGGTTGAAGGGGGTCGCATGGTGAACTTGGCTGAGCTAGCCTTGTTCAACGTAGAGAGAGCTTTTGGTGATATGGGGTGGCTCCCTGTCATCACATACGATGCGTGCACCCGTCCAGAATTAGTGCGCCAGATTTATTGCAACCTTCAGATTGTGGGAAACCACAACGATGTGGAGCTTGGTCAGGAGTTGCGCATTACTAGCTACGTCAAGGGGGTGCAGATTTCTTTTGATTATCGGTAGCTGGCCGACCTGTTTGGCATTCCATATGACGGTCCTATGGTGTACTGTACACCTGGTGAGCACAATTTTATCGAGACGTGGTTGCGGGTCGAGATTGATAGTCAGTTACTACAGCCCGATCGCTGGCAGATGAGGGCGTGCTACTTGCGTCCGGCTCCACGGGTGTTCTGTAGGATCATTCAGCATAACCTGATCCCGCAGAGTGGGCATTATGAGAGGGTGTCTCAGCTGACCCAGTTTTTGATCTACAGTATATGCACTCATCAGCCCGTCTGTCTTCCCTACATCATCATGCGGATGATGATCAGTGCTACATTGTCCGGTCATAGGGGAAATCTACCCTATGGACGCATGATTACAGTGCTACTGACCTGTCTGGGGGTGGACTTGGTTGATGAGACGATTCAGGAGAAGACCTTCTCGTCGCCTCTAGATTTGGAGGCTATATGCAAGATGGGACTTCGAGACGCTCAGGTTAGCGATGATGAGAGGAACGCGATGGGGCGCCCTCACACTCGGGTTGAGGTGGCTGATGCTGAGGCTGCGACCGCTGCTGCTAGAGCTTAGGTGGATCCCGTCGACGATGATCGTATGTATATGGACGTCGACGCGATACCCCCGCCTTCACCCACACCGGCGGATGTAGTTGGTACTTCGCATGCGGCGGATTCTGTACCTGAGACTGGTCCTTCTCATCCACCTTCTGATATGATGGAGATATTGCGTGAGCTCAGGGATGCTCAGCGCAGATCTGATTTGAGGATGGACGAGCTGTTGGCTGCTCAGCACGCATCAGACGCTCGGATGGGAGAGCTCCTAGAGGTGCAGCGTGCGACTGATCAGAGGATAGCCGGTCTCACAGCTAGTCTACAGACGACCCAGACTCAGATAGCCTGGTTTAATAGAGTCTACACTAAGGACTACGACAGAGACCGTGAGGCACCGCCTCCTCCTTCGCTTCCAGCTTCCTGATTGTACTTTTATTTTTCTTTCTTGTACTATAGAATAACGGTCCGGGTTGTGGACTGTACTCTGCCTTAGTTATGTATATACATTTTGTTTTCTCACTCATTGTATGTAACTTGTTTTCCCTTTAATAGATGCATTATTCTCTTTTTAAATTTGGCCTCAATCATCACTTGTGCTTACAGTGTGTTGGTATTAAAGCTTTTAATTTATCCTATCTCAGTTCACAATGGTCTTGAATGTGTGTCAGTTCGACGGGCAAGGCCTGAGATGCTCTGATACCAAGTTGTCACACCCCAATTTCACACTGTTCAGAATGGTATGATGAACCGCTAAATAACCAACGGTTCAACCAGGATCTCAAATAGGCTATCCCCGTTTTATCCAAACTTTCACCCATCCACAATCATAATCAGAGTAATACACAATAGCGGAAAATCTATAATAAAATGAACTGAGCAACTAAGATGATATCATAATTTAATAGCAAATTATTCTGTTCTCAACTGAGACATAAATAATTAAGTACCAAATACATGTCTTATAAATCCAAAAAAAGAAACCTATAAAAATATCTAGTAAAAAACACACGAGTTGCACTCGCAAGAGGAGTCGTGTGTATCATCTTCAGCTCCAGCTTCCATTGTTGCTACCGTCCCGTACGTAGAAGCATTCATATAGTCTTCAACTGTGTAACCTGCATCATCAACTAAAAATATTTGACATCGAGGGGTGAGCACACAACACGGCTCAGTGAGTAGCCAAAACGATGCAACATTACATATGTATGCAAAAAGTTAATTTATATCTTTGGTCTGGTTTAAAGTTTGCAGTATGCTATAAAAAGGTTGAGGTAGCCAAAGGTCGCGTTTATTGACTCTGCCTCTATACACGAGTGTGTGACATTACCCGAAGATCACGTTTATCGTCAACTCACATGCACCCAACCATGAACAATATATAACAAAGGTTACGTTTATTGCTATATAGTGTCATACCAACACGTAAGCCCCTGTTGGCGAGGGCTGCAAATTGGGCTCGCAACTAACCAATCCTAATGCCAAACAGTGTATCCAAGGCCTCACCCCAGCATCCCTCAGAATGTCCATAGAGATAGAGCTATGGCCCCCCGGTAGAGTCAGAGACTACAAGGACCGAGACCACCTCCCCTGATACTCTACGACATAATAGTTCTGCTAAAGTAATGGCGATACGACGATGCCAATGCACAAGACTTGAGTTAGAGATAGAGCTAAAGTACTGAGACCCGCCAAAGGTTAACGTTTATTGACGTTCTCATCACACCTCCCCTGATACTCGCTCGCATCAAGCACATCAACCACACACATACAAGCACATGCCTATTCCTATCATCATCATCATCATGTTATAAACAATAAAGTAATATGCATGAACAAGTAATAGAAATATTGGATGGCATGCCGTATGCACATTACAAACATATTCGCATAGAATCAAACATAGCATAGGACTCAAGAAATAGAAAACAGTTTATTATTAACCAATTTAGTTTGGGGTTAAGGTTCCTCAACTTAGCTTGCTAATAGATATTTTTCAAGCTTTAGAATCACCTCTACAGTGTTATTATAATGCTAACAAACCTAACAAAGTCGATAGAATTTAATTAGAATTAATTTTCAATTTAAAACCATGCTGTAAACTGAGGGTCGATCAGAGGGTCGATGCTCAGAATGCATAGGGTCAATGGGTCTATCGACCCTGTCCTCTGTCTGAACTTCCCGAATGCTGAGGGTCGATGGTCAGGGTGCATAGAGTCGATCGGTCTATCGACCCTGTGTGCGACCCTCTGTGCAATCAGGTCCAATTTCCAGTTTTTAGTTCATTCTTCATGTTTGGGGTCCTATGGCTTGCTTCCACATTCCATTAAACATTCGTTCCAAGGTCTGAAACCATGATTCATCCTCTTAGATGGCTTTCATGCATTATCCTAGGTTATTCCATGACAACCTAACCATGGATGGATGGTTTGGGTTTCTCCGAAATCGTACACTCAACCATATCTAACCTAAGGTCTGTAGAACTCATGGAATTAGTATCCCTACCTGAGAAGATTATTTTTCTCTAGAAATTCTTCTCCTTTTTGCTAAGTCTTCTTCCATGACTCTTTTCTTCCTCTTTTCCTTCTTCTCTCCTTCTCTCAATTCAATTAGGGTTGTGAAAGTAGTGAAAGTGGCTTAGGGACGTCCTTTAAATAGAGTAGGAATGTCCTATAATAGTCCCAATGAGATTTGGAAAGAATCCCAATCGAAAATTAGGAAATTTCCTAATTTCAGACTCGGCAGTGAGTGAGGGTCGATTAGAGGGTCGATGATCCCGTCGACCCTGTGGTCTGACACAGTCCGACCCTCTGTCCATTTTTCAGGGTCTGAGTTTTTAATTTGAGAGGGTCGACCCTGTTTAGCTGGGTATGCGACCCTTGCCCTATTTTAAGTTTTTTTGGGTCGATTTGATACCTGGGATCTCGCTCTCCTTCACGCCCTTGGTCCATTGACTCGACCATGATGGGTGAAACAGGTTCAAGGTGGTAAGACCAGGTTAGTTTGACACGGGTCTTACAAAACGAGAAAGAGAAGTAGAAAGAAAGAGTGTGGTAGCCGTAAAACGAGAGAGAACTAGGGAGAGAGAGAAAGCGAGTAGAAAGGGAGAGAGAGAGAAGGAGAGAGAGAGAGAGATAAATGAAAGAGATAGAGAAGTCGATGGAAAGAGAGATAAACGTTGAAAAGAGAGAGAGTGTGAATTAGAAAGAGAAAGAGAGAGGGAGAGAAGTATAGAGAGAGAAGTGGAGAGAGGGAGAAATAGGAGAGATAGAGAGAGAGAAAGAAGTTTTGAGAGAGAGAAGAAGAAGAAGAAAGGGAAAGAGAAGAAGAAAAAAGTGGTAGATGTAGAAAGAGAGAGAGTGAAAAGTAGGGAGAGAGAGAAAGATAGAGAAGTATAAAGAGAGAGAGAAGTAGAGGGGGAGAGATAAGAGAGAGAGGGAGAGAGAAAGAGAGAGAGAGAGAGAGAGAGAGAGAGTGAGAGAGGTGGAAAGAGAGAGAGAGAGAAAGAAAGAGGGAGAAGTAAAAAGAGAGAGAAGTGGAGGGAGAGAGAGATAGAGAGAGAAAGAGAGTGAGAGTTGTAAGAAATAGAGAGAAAGGGAGAGAGAGGCAGAGAGAGAGAAAAGTAGAATGTGAGAAAGAAAGAGACGGAGAGAGAGAGAAGCAGGAAAAGAGAGATGGAGAAAGTGAAATAAAAGAGAGGGAGAAGTAGCAAGAAAGTGAGAGTGAGAGAGAGAGAAGTAGAAAGAAAGAGAGTGGGAGACGTAAAACGAGAGAGAACTAGGGGGAGAGAGAAAGTGAGTAGAAAGGGGGAGAGAGAGAGAGAGGGAGAAATAAAAGAGATAGAGAAGTGGAGAGAAAGAGAGATAATAGTTGAAAAGAGAGAGAGAGAGTGTGTTAATTAGAAAGAGAAAGAGAGAGAGAGAGAAAGAGAAGTAGAGAGAGAGAAGTGGAGAGAGGGAGGGATAGGAGAGATAGAGAGAGAGAAAGAAGTAGTAAGAGAGAGAAGAAGAAGAATGGGAGAGAGAAGAAGAAGAAAGAGGGAGATGTAGAAAGAGAGAGTGAGAAGTAGGGAGAGAGAGAAAGACAAAGAAGTATAAAGAGAGAGAGAAGTAGAGGGAGAGAGAAAGAGAGAGAGAGAGAGAGAGAGAGAGAGAGAGAGTGGGGTAGAAAGAGAGAGAGAGAAGTGGAAAGAGAGAGAGAAAGAAAGAGAGAGAAGTAGAAAGAGAGAGAAGTGGAGAGAGAGAGAGAAAGAGAGTGAGAGTTGTAATAAAGAGAGAGAAAGAGAGAGAGAGAGAGAGAGAGAGGCAGAGGGAGAGAAAAGTAGAAAGTGAGAAAGAAAGAGACAGAGAGAGAGAAGTGAAAAAAGAGAGATAGAGAAAGAGAAGTAAAAGAGAGGGAGAAGTAGCAAGAAAGAGAGAGTGAAAGAGA
Organism: Protea cynaroides; assembly: GCA_028583415.1. NCBI lineage: Eukaryota > Viridiplantae > Streptophyta > Magnoliopsida > Proteales > Proteaceae > Protea > Protea cynaroides. The sequence continues at coordinate 9,724 of JAMYWD010001388.1, forward strand.
GAGGGGGTCGTAAAACGAGAGAGAACTAGGGAGAGAGAGAAAGCGAGTAGAAAGGGAGAGAGAGAGGGAGAGAGAGAGAGATGAAAGAAATAGAGAAGTGGAGAGAAAGAGAGATAAAAGTTGAAAAGAGAGAGAGAGTGTGAATTAAAAAGAGAAAGAGAGAGAGAGAAATGGAAAGAGGGAGATATAGGAGAGATAGAGAGAGAGAAAAAAGTAGTGAGAGGGAGAAGAAGAAGAAAGGGGGAGAGAAGAAGAAGAAAGAGGGAGATGTAGAATGAGAGAGAAAGATAGAGAAGTATAAAGAGAGAGAAGTAGAGGGAGAGAGAAAAGAGAGAGAGAGAGGGAGAGAGAGAGAGAGAAAGAGAGAAAGAAAAAGAGTGAGAGTTGTTAGAAAGAGAGAAAGAGAGAGAGAGGCAGAGAGAGAGAAAAGTAGAAAGTGAGAAAGAAAGAGATAGAGAGAGAGAGAAGCAGAAAAAGAGAGACAAAGAAAGAGAAGTAAAAGAGAGGGAGAAGTAGCAAGAAAGAGAGAGTGAGAGAGAGAGAAGTAGAAAGAAAGAGAGTGGGGGACGTAAAACGAGAGAGAACTAGGGGGAGAGAGAAAGTGAGTAGAAAGGGAGAGAGAGAGAGAGAGAAATGAGAGAGATAGAGAAGTGGAGAGAAAGAGAGATAAAAGTTGAAAAGAGAGAGAGAGTGTGAATTAAAAGCAGAAAGAGAGAGAGAGAGAAGTAGAGAGAGAGAGAAATGGGGAGAGGGAGAGATAGGAGAGATAGAGAGGGAAAAGAAGTAGTGAGAGAGAGAAGAAGAAGAAAGGCAGAGAGAAGAAGAAGAAAGAGGGAGATGTAGAAAGAGAGGGTGAGAAATTGGGAAAGAGAGAAAGACAGAAAAGTATAAAGAGAGAGAGAAGTTGAGGGAGAGAGGAAAGAGAAAGAGAGAGTGAGAGAGAGACAAAGAGATGGGGAAGTTGATAAAGAGAGAGGGAGAACCAGAGAGATAGAGAGGGGAGTAGAGAGAAGAGAATGAAAGAGAGAGGGGGTTGTAAAATAGGAGAGAAGTAGGGAGAGAGAGAAAGCGAGTAGAAAGGGAGAGAGAGAGGGGGAGAGAGAGAGAGAAAGAAATGAAAGAGATAGAGGAGTGGAGAGAAAGAGAGATAAAAGTTGAAAAGAGAGAGAGAGTGAATTAGAAAGAGAAAGAGAGAAAGAGAAAGAGAGCGAGAGAGAGAGAGAGAGTGAAGTAGAGAGAGACTGAAATGGAGAGAGGGTGAGATAGGAGAGATAGAAAGAGAGAGAAAGAAGTAGTGAGAGAGGGAAGAAGAAGAAAGGCAGAGAGAAGAAGAAGAAAGAGGGTGATGTAGAAAGAGAGAGTGAGAAGTAGGGCGAGAGAGAAAGACAGAGAAGTACAAAGAGAGAGAGAGGTAGAGGGAGAGGGAAAAGAGTGAAAGAGAGAGATAAAGAGTGAGAGAGAGTGAGAGAGATAGGGAAGTTGAGAAAGAGAGAGAGTGAAGTAGAGAGAGAAGAGACAGAGAGAGACGAAAGTAAAATGAGAGACTGAAGTAGAAAGAGAGAAGATAAAGAAAGAAAGAGAAAGAAAGAGAGAGAAAGAGAAAAGGAAAGAGAGAGAGAGAGAGAGAGTATGAGTGAGAGAATTAGAAAGATTAGAGAGGGAGAGAGAGAAAGAGAGAGTGAGTATGAGGGGAGAGAATTTGAAAGATTAGAGAGAGAGAAAGAGAGATGAGAGAGAGAGAGAGAGAAAGGTAGGGAGGGAAAAGAAGAAAGAGAGAAGAGTGAGAGAGAGAGAGAGAGAGTGAGTGAGTGAGAGAGAGGGAGAGTGAGAAAGAAAGCAGGAGAGAGTGAGAAGTTGATAGAGAGGGAGATAGAGAGAGAAAAGAAAGAGAGAGAGAAAGAGAGAGAAGAAGAAAGAGAATAGAGAGAGAGAGTGAAGTAGAGAGAGGTTGAGAGAGAGAAGTAGATAGAGAGAAAGAGAGAGGAGAGACAGATAGGGAAAGGGAAAGAGGGAGAGACAGGAGAAGTAGAGAGAGAGAAAAGTAGAGGGAGAGAGAAAGGAGAAGTAAAAAGAGAGAATTAGAGAGAGAAAAAGAGATTTAAATGTGAGACAAGAGACAGAGAGGGAAAAAGGGAGTGAGAGAGAGGGAGAGAAAGAGAGGGAGTGAGAGAGAGAAAAAGGGAGAGAAAGAAAGAGAGAGAGAGAGAGAGAGAGAGAGAGAGAGGGTAGTAGAAGAGAGGGAGAGAGAAGTAGAAGGAGAGGGAGGGTGAGAGAGAAAGTGGGAGAGAAGTAGAAGGAGAGAAAGAGAGAGGGAGAGAAAGGGGTAGAAAAAAAGGGAGAAAAGAGAGAGTGAGAGAGAGAGAAGTAGAAAGAGAGAGAGAATGAATGAGAGAGAGAGAGAATGAATGAGAGAAGGTGGGAGAGAAGTAGAGAGGGAAAGGGAGAGAGGGAGAAAGAGAGAGAAGTAAGAAGAGAGAGAGAGAAAGAGGGGTGGAAAGAGAGGGATGGGGGAGGGGTAAAGAGAGAGAGAGAGAGAGATGGAGAGAGGGAGTGGGAGAGAGAGAGAAAGAGAAAGAAAGAGAGATAAGTAGGAAGGGAAATAGAAAGAGAGAGAGAAAAAAGTAAGTGTGGGGTTGTAAGAAAGAGAGAGAGAGAGAGAGAGAAAGAGAAAAAAAGAAAGAGGGAAAAGTAGAATGAGGGAAAGAAAGAGAGAGAGAGAGTAGGAAGAGAGAGAGATGGAGAAGTAAAATGAGAGAGAAGTAGAGAGAGAGAAAGAGATTAGAAAAAGAGAGAGACTGAGAGAGAAAAAGTGAGAGAGAGGGAAAAGTAGAGAAAGAGAAGTAGAGAGAGGGAGAGAAAGAGAGAGAGGGAGAAGTTGTGAGTGTGAGAAGAAGAAGATAGGTAGATAGAAGAAGAAGAAAGAAGGTGACGTAGAAAGTGAGAATGAGAAGTAGGGAGAGAGAGAGTGTGACGAAGAAGTAGAATTAGAGAGAGATAGAAAAGTAGAGGGACAGAGAAGAAAGAGAGATTGGGAGGGAGATAAGCGGAGAGAGATGAAGGGAATGAGAGACAGGGAAGTAGGGTGAGAAGGAATGGAGAGAGAGATAGAGAAAGAGAAGTGAAAGAGAGGGAGAAATATCAAGAAAGAGAGATTGAGTGAGAGAGAGAAGTAGAAAGAAAGAAAGAACTAGGGAGAGAGGGAAAGTGAGTAGAAAGGGAGAGAGAGAGAGAGAGAGAGAAATGAAAGAGAAAGAGAAGTGCAGAGAAAGAGAGATAATAGTTTAAAAGAGAGAGAGAGAGTGTGAATTAGAAAGAGAAAGAGAGAGAGAGAGAGAGAAGTAGAGAGAGAGAGAATTGAGAGAGGAGAGAGTAGGATAGAGATAGAGAGAGAGAGAGAGAGAGAAAGAAGTAGTGAGAGAGAGAGAAGAAGAAGAAAGGGAGGGAGAAGAAGAAGAAATAGGGAGATGTAGAAAGAGAGAGTGAGAAGTAAGGGAGAGAGAAAAAGACAGAGAAGTATAAAGAGAGAGAGAAGTAGAGGGAGAGAGAAAAGAGAGAGAGAGAGAGAGAGAGAGAAAAGTGGAAAGAGAGAGAAAGAGAGAAAGAAAGAGAGAGAAGTAGAAAGAGAGAGAGAAAAAAAAGAGAGAAGTGGAGAGAGAGTTGTAAGAAAGAGAGAGGCAAAGAGAGAAAAAAGTAAAAAGTGAGAAAGAAAGAGACAGAGAGAGAGAGAACCAGAAAAAGAGAGACAGAGAAAGAGAAGTAAAAGAGAGGGAGAAGTAGCAAGAAAGAGAGAGAGAGAGAGAGAGAAAGAGAAAGAAAGTGAGTGGGGACTTAAAACGGGAGAGAACTAGGGGAGAGAGAGAAAGCAAGTAGAAAGGGGAAGGGAGAGAGAGAGGAGAGAGAGAGTGAGAGAGAAAGAAATGATAGAGATACAGAAGTGGAGAGAAAGAGAGATAAATGTTGAAAAGAGAGAGAGTGTGTGAATTAGAAAGAGAAAGAGAGGGAGAGAGAAGTAGAAAGAGAGAGAAATGGAGAGAGGGAGAGATAGGAGAGATAAAGAGAGAGAAAAAAGTAGTGAGAGAGAGAAGAAGTAGAAAGGTAGAGAGAAGAAGAAGAAAGAGGGAGATGTAGAAAGAGAGAGTGAGATGTAGGGAGAGAGAGAAAGACATATAAGTATAAAGAGAGAGAAGTAGAGGGGGAGAGAAAAGAGAGAGAGAGAGGGAGAGAGAGAGCAAGAGATAGGAAAGTTGAGAAAGAGAGAGAGAGAAGCAGCGAGATTGAGAGGGAAGTAGAGAGAAGAGACAGAGAGAGGGACGGAAGTAAAAAGAGAGAGAGAAGTAGAAAGAGAGAAGACAAAGAGAGAAAGTGGAAAAGAAAAGAGAAAAGGAGAAGAGAGAGAGAGAGAGATAGAGAGAGAGAGAGAGAGTATGGGAGAGAGTGAGAGAATTAAAAAGATTATAAAGGGAAAGAGGGAAAGAGAGAGTGAGTATGAGGGAGAGAAAATATGAAAGATTAGAGAGAGAGAAAGAAAGAGAGAGAGAGAAAGAGAGAATGGTAGGGAGGGAAAAGAAGAATGAGAAAAGAGTGAGTGAGAGAGAGAGAGTGAGTGAGAGAGAGAGAGTGAGAAAGAAAGCGAGAGAGAGTGAGAAGTTGAAAGAGAGGGAGTGAGAGAGAGAAAGGAAAGAGAGACAGGAGAAAGATAGAGAAGAAGAAAGAGAATAGAGAGAGAGGAGATAGAGGGAGAGAAAGAGAAAAGTAAAAAGAGAGAGAGAAAAGTAGGAAGGAGAGAGATGGAGAAGTAAAAACGAGAGAGAATTAGAGAGAGAAAAAGAGATTAAAAAGAGAGACAAAGATGCATGCAGAGGGAAAAAGGGAGAGACAGAGAGGGGGAGAAGGAGAGGGAGCGAGAGAAAGAGAGAGAGTAATGAAAGAGAGAGAGAGAGAGGGAGAGAGAGAGAAGTAGAAAGAGAGAAAGAGAAAGAAAGAGGGAGAGAGAGAGAGAGAGAGAGAGAGAGAAAGAAAGCAGGAGAGAGTAAGAAGAAGAGAGAGATGAGAGAGAGAGAGAAGAAAGAGAGAGAGAGAAAGAGAGAGTAGAAAGAGAGAGAGATATGGAGAGATGCAAAGAGAGTGAGAAAAAGGAAAGGAGAAGGGAGAGAGCAAAAAGTTGAGAGGTTGAGAGAGAGAAGAAGAATGAGAGAAATAGATTAGACAGAGAGAGAAAGAGAGAGAGCGGGGTAGAAAGAGAGTGGAGTGAAGTGGAAAGAGAGAGAACAAGAAAGGGAGAAAAGTAGAAAGAAAGAGAGAGAGAGAGAAAGAGAAAAAAGTGGAGAGAGAGAGAGAGAGAGTGGGAGTTGTAAGAAAGATAGAGAAAGAGAGAGAAAGAGGCAGAGAGAGAAATGTAGAAAGTGAGAACGAAAGAGACAGAGAGAGAAGCCGAAAAAGAGAGACAGAGCAAGAGAAGTGAAAGAGAGGTTGAGAGAGAGAAGAAGAATGAGAGAAATAGATTGGAGAGAGAGAGCGGGGTAGAAAGAGAGTGAGAGAAGTAGATTGAGAGAGAGAGAGAAAGAAAGAGAGAAAAGTAGAAAGAAAGAGGGAGAGAAAGAGAGAAAATTGGAGAGAGAGAGAAAGAGAGTGAGAGTTGTAAGAAAGATAGAGAAAGAGAGTGAAAGAGGCAGAGAGAGAAATGTAGAAAGTGAGAAAGAAAGAGACTAAGAGAGAGAAGTCGAAAAAGAGAGGCCGAGAAAGAGAAGTGAAAGAGAGGGAGAAATATCAAGAAAGAGAGAGTGAGCGAGAGAGAGAAGTAGAAAGAAAGAGAGTGGTAGCCGTAAAACGAGAGAGAACTAGGGAGAGAGAGAAAGCTAGTAGAAACGGGGAGATAGAGAGGGCGAGAGAGAGTGAGAGAGAAATGAAAGAGATAGACAAGTAGATAGAAAGAGAGATAAAAGTTGAAATGGGAGAGAGAGTATGTGAATTAGAAAGAGAAAGAGGGAGGGTGAGAAGTAGAAAGAGAGAGAAGTGGAGAAGATAGGAGAGATAGAGAGAGTGATAGAAAGAAGTAGTCAGAGAGAGAAGAAGAAGAAAGGGAGAGAGAAGAAGAAGAAAGTGGGAGATGTAAAAGAGAGAGTGAGAAGTAGGGAGGGAGAGAAAGACAGAGAAGTATAGAGAGAGAAGTAGAAGGAGAGAGAAAAGAGAGAGAGGGAGAGAGAGAGAGAAGGAGAGAGGGAGAAGAGAGAGAGAGAGGTTGAAAGAGAGAGAAAAAAGTGAGGGAGAGAGTGAAAGAAAGAGAGAGAAGTAGAAAGAGAGAGAGAAAGAGTGAGAGAAAGAGTAAGAAGTAGAGAGAGAGAGAGAGAGAGTTGTAACAAAGGGAATGAAAGGGAGAGAGAGGAAGAGAGAGAGAGAAAAGTAGAAAGTGAGAAAGAAAGAGACAGAGAGAGTGAAGCAGAAAAAGAGAGACAGAGAAAGAAAAGTGAAAGAGAGGGAGAAATAGCAAGAAAATAGAGTGAGCGAGAGAGAGAAGTAGAAAGAAAGGGAGTGGTTGCCGAAAAACGAGAGAGCACTAGGGAGAGAGAGAAAGCGAGTAGGAAGGGAGAGAGAGAGAGAGAGGGAGAGAGAGGGAGAGAAATGAAAGAGAGAGAAGTGGATAGCAAGAGAGATAAAAGTTGAAAAGAGAGAGTGAGTATGTGAATTAGAAAGAGAAAGAGGGAGGGAGAGAAGTAGAGAGAGAGAAGTGGAGAAGATAGGAGAGATAGGGAGAGAGAGAGAAGTGGAGGGAGGGAGAGATAGGAGAGATAGAGAGAAAGAGAGAGGGAAAAAAGTAGTGAGAGAGAGAAGAAGAAAGGGCGAGAGAAGGAGAAGAATGTGGGAGATGTAGAAAGAGAGAGTGAGAAGTAGGGAGAGAGAGAAAGACAGAGAAGTATAAAGAGGGAGAAAAGTAGAGGGAGAGAGAAAAGAGAGAGAGAGAGAGAGAGAGAGAGAGAAAGAGAGAGAAAAAGAGAGAGAGAGAGAGAGAGAGAGAGAGAGAGAGAGAGAGAGAGAGAGAAAGAGAGAGAGAGGTTGAATGAGAGAAGGAAAGTGAGAGAGAGAGAGAAAGAAAGAGAGAGAAGTAGAAAGAGAGAGAGAGAAAGAGAGAGAAGTGGAGAGAAAGAGAGAGAAAGAGAGAGAAAGAGAGATAGTCAGAGAGAGAGAAAAGTAGAAAGTGAGAAAGAAAGAGACAGAGAGAGAGAAGCAGAAAAAGAGATCAGAGCAAGAGAAGTAAAAGAGAGGGAGAAGTAGCAAGAAAGAGAGAGTGAGAGAGAGAGAAGTAGAAAGAAATAGAGTGGGAGACGTTAAATGAGAGAGAACTAGGGAGAGAGAGAAAGTGAGTAGAAAGGGAGAGAGAGATATAGAGAGAGAGAAATGAAAGAGATAGAGAAGTGGCGAGAAGGAGAGATAATTGTTGAAAAGAGAGAGAGAGTGTGTAAATTTGGAAGAGAAAGAAAGAGAGAGAGAGAGAGAAGTAGAGGGAGAGAGAAGTTGAGAGAGGGAGAGATAGGAGAGAGAGAGAGAGAGAAAAAAAGAAGTAGTAAGAGAGAGAAGAAGAAGAAAGGGTGAGAGAAGAAGAAAGAGGGAGATGTAGAAAGAGAGAGTGAGAAGTAGTGGGAGAGAGAAAGACAGAGAAGTATAAAGATAGGGAGAAGTAGAGGGAGAGAGAAAAGAGAGAGAGAGACAGAGAGAGAGAGAGAGAGAGAGAGAGAGAGGGAGAGAGAGAGACGGGTAGAAAGAGAGAGAAAGAGAGGGTAGTGGAAAGAGGGAGAGAGAAAAAGAAAGAGAGAGAAGTAGAAAGATAGATAGAGAGAAAGAGAGAGAAGTGGAGTGAGAGAGAGAAAAAGAGAGTGAGAGTTGTAAGAAAGAGAGAGGCAGAGAGAGTGAAAAGTAGAAAGTGAGAAAGAAAGAGATAGAGAGAGAAGCCGAAAAAGAGAGACAGAGAAGGAGAAGAAAAAGAGTGGGAGAAGTAGCAAGAAAGAGAGAGTGAGAGAGAGAAGTAGAAAGAAAGAGAGTGGGGGACGTAATACCAGAGAGAATGAGGGAGAGAGAGAAAGCGAGTAGAAAGGGAGAGAGAGAGAGAGAAATGGAACAGATAGAGAAGTGGAGAGAAAGACAGATAAAAGTTGAAAAGAGAGAGATTTTGGATTAGAAAGAAAAAGGGAAAGAAAGAGAAGTAGAGAGAGTGAGAAATGGAGAGAGGGAGAGGTAGGAGAGATAGAGAGAGAGAGAAGTAGAAAGAGAGAAGATAAAGAGAGAAAGAGAGAGAAAGAGAAACAGAAAGAAAGAGAGAGAGAGAGTGAGTGAGTATGAGAGAGAGTGAGAGAATTAGAAAGATTAGAGAGGGAGAGAGAGAAAGAGAGAGTAGTATGAGGGAGAGAGAATTTGAAATATTAGAGAGAGAGAAAGAGAGAGAGAGAGAGAGAAAGGTAGGGAGGGAAAAGAAGAAAGAGAGAAGTGCGAGAGAGAGAGAGAGCGTGTGAGAGAGAGAGAGAGTGAGAAAGAAAGCAGGAGAGAGTGAGAAGTTGAATGAGAGGGTCTCACAAAGAGAGAGAAAAGAAATAGAGAGAGAGAAAGAGAGAGAAGAAGAAAGAGAATAGGGAGAGAGTGTGAAGTACAGAGAGGTTGAGAGAGAGAAGTAGACAGAGAGAAAGATACAGAAGAGACAGATAGAGAAAGAAAAAGAGAGAGACAGGGAGAAGTAGAGAGAGAGAGAGAGAAAAGTAGGGGGAGAGAGAACAGAGAAGTATAGATAGAGAAGTAGAGAGAAAGAGAGCGAGAGATAGAGGGAGAGAAAGAGAAAAGTAAAATGAGAGAGGGAAAAGTAGGAAGAGAGAGAGATGGAGAAGTAAAACGAGAGAGAATTAGAGAGAGAAAAAGAGATTAAAAAGAGAGACAAAGAGTGACAAAGAGGGAAAAAGGGAGAGAGAGAGGGAGAGAAAGAGAGGGAGCGAGAGGGAGAGAGTAAAGAAAGAGAGAGAGAGAGAGAGGGAAAGAAAGAGGGAGAGAGAGGGAGAAGTAGAAGGTGAAGGAGGGAGACAGAGAAAGCGGAGAGAAGTAGACCGAGAGAAAGAAACAGAAGAGACAGATAGAGAAAGAGAAAGAGAGAGAGATAGGGAGAAGTAGAGAGAGAAAAGTAGTGGGAGAGAGAACAGAGAAGTTTAGATAGAGAAGTAGAGAGAAGGAGAGCGAGAGATAGAGGGAGAGAAAGAGAAAAGTAAAAAGAGAGAGAGAAAAGTAGGAAGGGAGAGAGATGGAGAAGTAAAACGAGAGAGAATTAGAGAGAGAAAAAGATATTAAAAAGAGAGACAAAGACAGACAGAGAGGGAAAAAGGGAGAGACAGAGAGGGGGAGAAGGAGAGGGAGCGAGAGGAAGAGAGAGAGTAATGAAAGAGAGAGAGAGAGAGAGAGAGAGAGAGAGAGAGAGAAGTAGAAAGAGAGAGAAAGAGAGAGACAGAGAGAGAGAGAGAGAGAGAGAAAGAGAAAAGTAGAAGGAGCGGGAGGGAGAGAGAGAAAGGTGAGAGTAAAAAATGAAGAGTGAGAGAGAGAGAGGTAAGAGTAAAAAGAGAGAGAGAGGGAGAGAGGTAAAAAAAGTGAAAGTAAGAATAAGAAAGAGAGGGGGAGAGAGAGAGAGAAAGAGAGAGAGGGAGAGGGAGAAAGAAAGAAGAGAGAGAGAGAGAAGAAAGAGAGAGAGAGAGAAAGAAAGAGAGAGTAGAAAGAGAGAGAGAGATAGGTAGAGATGCAAAGAGAGAGAGAATAAGGAAAGGAGGAGGGAGAGTGCGAAAAGTAGAGAGGTTGAGAGAGAGAAGAAGAATGAGAGAAATAGATTGGACAGAGAGAGAAAGAGAGAGAGCGGGGTAGAAAGAGAGTGAAAGAGAAGTGGAAAGAGAGAGAGAAAAAGAAAGGGAGAAAAGTAGAAAGAAAGAGAGAGAGAGAGAAAGAGAAAAAAGTGGAGAGAGAGAGAAAGAGAGTGAGAGTTGTAAGAAAGATAGAGAAAGAGAGAGAAAGAGGCAGAGAGAGAAATGTAGAAAGTGAGAAAGAAAGTGACAGAGAGAGAAAAGCCAAAAAAGAGAGACAGAGCAAGAGAAGTGAAGGAGAGGTTGAGAGAGAGAAGAAGAATGAGAGAAATAGATTGGAGAGAGAGAGAGAAAGAGGGAGAGTGAGAGCGGGGTAGAAAGAGAGTGAGAGAAGTAGAAAGAGAGAGAGAGAGAAAGAAAGAGATAAAAGTAGAAAGAAAGAGGGAGAGAAAGAGAGAAAATTGGAGAGAGAGAGAAAGAGAGTGAGAGTTGTAAGAAAGATAGAGAAAGAGAGTGAAAGAGGCAGAGAGAGAAATGTAGAAAGTGAGAAAGAAAGAGACTAAGAGAGAGAAGTCAAAAAAGAGAGATAGAGAAAGAGAAGTGAAAGAGAGGGAGAAATAGCAAGAAAGAGAGAGTGAGCAAGAGAGAGAAGTAGAAAGAAAGAGAGTGGTAGCCGTAAAACGAGAGAGAACTAGGGTGAGAGTGAAAGCGAGTAGAAAGGGTGAGAGAGAGAGGGCGAGAGAGAGTAAGTGAGAAATGAAAGAGATAGAAAGGGAGAGAGAGGGAGGGGCTGTCCTGGACACGACTCCCTCTGAGATTTCTGATGCCCCATCTCTCTCGGCATGCCCTAGTTCTCTTGTCGGATTCCAGCTTGTAAGTAGTTTTCTTGAGTCTGTGGTTTGGGCTTCCCAACCTTGTCGGCTTTATTGCTTAGCCATGGCCGGCTTATAGTGTGCTCCTCCCTCTTTGGGTTCTTTAATAATATTATCTAATTACCCAAAAAAAAGTAGGAAGAGAGAGAGACGGAGAAGTAGAATGAGAGAGAGAGAGACAGAAGTAGAGGGACAAAGAAGAAAGAGAGATAGGGAGAGAGATAAGTGGAGAGAGAGAAAGGGAAAGAGAGACAGGGAAGTTGGGTGAGAAGGAAGGGAGAGAGAGAGAGGGAGATATAAAGAGAGAGAAGTAGAGAGATGCAGAGAGAAAGAGAAGTAGAAAGGGAAAGAGAGACAGAGAGACAGAGAATGAGGGAGAGACAGAGAGAGAGAAGTTGACAGAGAAAGAAAGAGAGGGAAGTAGAAAAAAAATAGAGAGAAAAAGAGAGGGAAGTAGGAAGAGAAATAGAGAGAGGGAGAGAGAGAGAGAAAAAGTGAGTGGGGAGTTGCAAGAAATAGAGAGAAAGAGAGAGAGAGAGAGAGTGAGGAAGAGAAAGAGGGAAAAGTAGAAAGAGAGAAAGAAAGAAAAGATAGAGAAGTAAAATGAGAGAGAAGTAGAGAGAGGGAGAAAGAGATTACAAAGAGAGAGAGACTGAGAGAGAAAAAGAGAGAGAATGGGGAAAAGTAGAGAAAGAGAAGTAGAGAGAGGGAGAGAAAGAGAGAGAGGGAGAAGTTGTGAGGGTGAGAAGAAGAAGAAAGGCAGAGAAAAGAAGAAGAAAGAAGGTGATGTAGAAAGAGAGGGTGAGAAGTAGGGAGAGAGAGAGAGTGACGGAGACGTAGAATGAGAGAGAGAGAAGTAGAGGGACCGAGAAGAATGAGAGATAGAGAGAGAAAAAGTTGAGAGAGAGAGAAAGGGAAAGAGAGACAGGGAAGTTGGGTGAGAAGGGTGGGAGAGAAAGAGATAGAGAGAGAGACGTTGAGAGATGTTGAGAGAAAGAGTAGAAAGGGAAAGAGAGACAAACGAACAGGGAAAGAGAGAGAGACAGAGAGAGAGAGAAGTTGACAGAGAAATAAAAAGAGAAAGAGAGAATTAGAAAGTGGGAGAGAGAGAGAGAGAGAGAGAGAGAGAGAGAGAGAGAGAAGAGAATGACAAAGAGAGAGAGAGAAGTAGAGTGATAGAGTGGGAAGTAGAGAGAAAGAGAGAGAGAGAAGTTAAAAGAGGGACAGAAGTGGAAAGAGAAAAGAAAGTGAAAGAGAGAGAAAGGGTGAGAGTGTGTATAAGAGAGATAGAGTAGTAGAAAGATAAGAGAGAGAGAGAGAGAGAAAGAGAAAGAGAGAGATAGGGTGAAGTAGAGAGAGTGAAAAGTAGAGGGAAAGAGAACAGAGAAGGATAGATAGAGAAGTAGAGAGAAAGAGAGTGAGAGATAGAGGGAGAAAAAGAGAAAAGTTAAAAGAGAAAGAAAAGTAGGAAGAGAGAGAGCTAGAGAAGTAAAACGAGAGAGAATTAGAGAGAGAAAAAGAGATTAAAAAGTGAGACAAAGAGAGACAGAGAGGGAAAAAGGGAGAGAGTGAGAGGGAGAGAAAGAGAGGGAGAGAGAGAGAGAGAGAGAGTAATGAAAGAGAGAGAGAGAGAGAGAGAGAAGAAAATAGAGAGAAAGAGAAAGAGAGAAAGAGAGAAAGAGGGAGAGAGAGAAGTTGAATGAGAGGGAGGGAGAGAGAGAAAGGTGAAAGTAAAAAAGAAGAGTGGGAGAAAGAGAGCTGAGAGTAGAGAGGTTGAGAGAGAGAAGAAGAATGAGAGAAATAGATTGGAGAGAGAGAGAAAGAGAGAGAGAGCGGGGTAGAAAGAGAGTGAGAGAAGTAGAAAGAGAGAGAGAAAGAGAAAGAAAGAGAGAAAAGTAGAAAGAAAGAGGGAGAGAAAGAGAGAAAATTAGAGAGAGAGAGAGAGAAAGAGAGTGAGAGTTGTAAGAAAGATAGAGAAAGAGAGTGAAAGAGGCAGAGAGAGAAATGTAGAAAGTGAGAAAGAAAGAGACTAAGAGAGAGAAGTCGAAAAAGAGAGACCGAGAAAGAGAAGTGAAAGAGAGGGAGAAATAGCAAGAAAGAGAGAGTGAGCGAGAGAGAGAAGTAGAAAGAAAGAGAGTGGTAGCCATAAAACGAGAGAGAACTAGGTAGAGAGAGAAAGCGAGTAGAAAGGGTGAGAGAGAGAGGGCGAGAGAGAGTAAGTGAGAAATGAAAGAGATAGAAAGGGAGAGAGAGGGAGGGGCAAGAGAGTGAGAGAGAAATGAAAGAGATAGAGAAGTGGAGAGAAAGAGAGATAAAAGTTGAAAAGAAAGAGAGAGTGTGTGAATTAGAAAGAGAAAGAGAGAGGGAGAGAAGTAGAGAGAGAGAAGTGGAGAAGATAGGAGAGATAGAGAGAGAGATAGAAAGAAGTAGTGAGAGAGAAAAGAAGAAGAAAGGGAGAGAGAAGAAGAAGAAAGTGGGAGATGTAGAAAGAGAGAGTGAGAAGTAGGGAGAGAGAGAAAGACAGAGAATTATAGAGAGAGAGAGAGAAATAGAAGGAGAGAGAAAAGAGAGAGAAGGGAGAGAGAGAGAGAAGGAGAGAGAGAAGAGAGAGAGAGAGGTTGAAAGAGAGAGTGAGAGACAAGTGAGAGAGAGAGAGTGAAAGAAAGAGAGAGAAGTAGAAAGAGAGAGAGAAAGAGTGGGAGAAAGAGTGAGAAGTGGAGAGAGAGAGAGAGAAGGAGAGTGAGAGTTGTAAGAAAGAGAGAGAAAGGGGGAGAGAGGCAGAGAGAGAGAGAAAAGTAGAAAATGAGAAAGAAAGAGACAGAGAGAGTGAAGCAAAAAAAAAGAGACAGTGAAAGAGAAGTGAAAGAGAGGGAGAAATAGCAAGAAAAGAGAGTGAGCGAGAGAGAGAAGTAGAAAGAAAGAGAGTGGTAGCGGTAAACGAGAGAGCACTAGGGAGAGAGAGAAAGCGAGTAGGAAAGGAGAGAGAGGGAAAGAGGGAGTGAGAGGGAGAGAAATGAAAGAGATAGAGAAGTGGATAGAAAGAGAGATAAAAGTTGGAAAGAGATAGAGAGTGTGTGAAATAGAAAGAGAAAGAGAAAGGGAGAGACGTAGAGAGAGAAAAGTGGAGGGAGGGAGAGATAGGAGAGATAGGGAGAGGGAGAGAGAAAGAATTAGTGAGAGAGAGAAGAAGAAGAAAGGGCGAGAGAAGAAGAAGAAAGTGGGAGAAGTAAAATGAGAGAGTGAGAAGTAGGGAGAGAGAGAAAGACTGAGAAGTATAAAGAGAGAGAGAAGTAGAGGGAGAGAGAAAAGAGAGAGAGGGAGAGAGAGAGAAAAAGAGAGAGAAAAAGAGAGAGAGAGAGAGAGAGAGGTTGAAAGAGGGAGTAAAAAGTGAGAGAGAGAGTGAAAGAAAGAGAGAGAAGTAGAAAGAGAGAGAGAAAGAGAGAGAATTTGGGAGAGAGAGAGAGAGAGAGAAAGAGAGTGAGAGTTGTAAGAAGGAGAGAGAAAGAGAGATAGGGAGAGAGGGAGAGAAAAGTAGAAAGTGAGAAAGAAAGAGACAGAGAGAGATAGAGAAGCAGAAAAAGAGATCAGAGCAAGAGAAGTAAAAGAGAGGGAGAAGTAGCAAGAAAGAGAGAGTGAGAGAGAGAGAAGTAGAAAGAAAGAGAGTGGCAGACGTTAAATAAGAGAGAACTAGGGAGAGAGAGAATGTCACTCCCCAATTCCACACCATTTGGAATGGTGTGAGTGATGAATCATCAATAAACCAACGGTTCAACCAGGATCTCGAATAGGCTATCCCACATATGATAAACCAAAACACATTCCACATTAATCAGAGATAATAAAGCGAATAGTGAAAGTCTTACAGATAATGAACTGAGGTCTAGTCATGATATTCCATTTATTTCCAAATAACTAAAACATAACTTAATACATATTACAATATCCAAATACGAAGTCTAAACACTAAACGTATCCACAGTTGAAACGCTCTCTTAACGAACCATGTTTGTTCCCCACAGCTTGCTCATTCATAGCCTCCACCCATTCATATGTTGGCGTGTCGACATAATCTTCAATCGTAATACCTGCAACATCAAAAACTAAAAAGAATTGCACGTACGAGGGTCACCTCTCCAACTTGAGCTCAATGAGAAAACAAAACAATGCAACAAACATATGCATGCATTCATTCATATCTTTGGTCTGATATATAAGTTTGCAATGCGCTATAGAAAGGTTCGGTGGCCGCCTCGCCTCTATGTACAGGGTGTGAAGGCCCGCCCAAAGGTTAACGTTTATTGTCATCCCCATCCACCCTACCATGGAATAGAGATAGAGCTAAAGTGCTGAGGCCCGGCCTATGACACTTCCCCTGATACTCTACCCATACCAACACGTAAGCCCTTTGATACTCGCTCCCATCAAGCACACTAACCACACACATACATTCACATGCCTATTCCTATCATCATCATCATCATCATGTTATAAACAATAAATTTAAATATGCATGAACAGTAATAATAGAAATATTGGATGACATGTTAAATGCACATGACAAGCATACATGCATAGAATCAATCATGGCAT
>JAMYWD010001389.1:0-14000 GCA_028583415.1 Protea cynaroides
TGGACTCAAGAAATAAAAATAGTTTATTATTAACCAATTAATTTAGGTCTTGTTCCCTCACCTTTGCTTGATTGTAAATCATCTTTCAAGCTTTAAGAATCACTTTTATATCAATAGGAAACCTAACAAGTCAATGGATTTTAGTTAGAATTCATTCTGACAATTCTAGGCTTGCTGTTAAGTGGGGGTAGCAGGACGGGTAGCAAGACAGGTAGCACTTTTCTGTGACCCCCAGGTGTAGGGTAGATGCCAGGGTCGGATGTTCCATCGACCCTGGGTGCAACCACCCCTTTCCTGGGCTTCCCGAATGCTGGGGAGTCGATGCTAGGGTCGGATGTTCCATCGACCCTAGGTGCGACCCCTGTGGTTTGGGTCGAGAATTTCATCCTACAGTCCATTCTTTCATGTTTGGGTCCTATGGCTTACTTCCACAATCCATTCTATGCTTGTTCTATGGCTTACAACTCTAGGTTTCTTCCTTACTTTGCCAACCATGATTTCCTCCATGGATTTCATTGAAATCCTCCCATGGATGAATGATTTGGGTTTCTCCTAAGTCATACCCTCTTCATGAACCATTCTAGGTTCCTAAATAAATCATGGAGAATGTATTCATACCTTAGGATTTGTCGAGATCCGTAGCTTCCCGAATTTCCCCCCTCCTTGGTCTTTCTTCTTCCTCTTCCTCTTCTTCTCCTTCTCTTCCTTCTCTTCTCTTTCTCCCAATCCAATTAGGGTTGTAAGAGAGAGAGAAGTAAAGAGAAAGAAAGAGGGAGAGAGAAGTAGAAGGTGAGAGAAAGAGGGAGAGAGGGAGATGTGTGAGAGAGACATAGAAGAGAAAATGAGAGAGAAAGAAGAGAGAGGTAGAGAAGTAGAAAAAGAGAGATAGATATAGAAGTAGAAAGAGAGAGAGATATAGAAAAAGAGAGAGAGAGGGAGAGTAGAAAGGGAGAGAGAAAAATTGAAAGGGAGAGAGATGTAGAAAGGGAGAGAACGAACAGGGAAAGGGAGAGTGGGAGTGAGAGAGAGAGAGAGAAAAAGGGAAGTTGAAAGAGAGAGAAAGAGAACTAGAAAGAGAGATGTAGAGAGAAGTAGAAAGAGAAAGTGAGAGAGAAGTAGAAAGAGAGAGAGAGAGAGGTAGAAAATGGGTGGGAGAGAGTAGAAAGAGTGAGAGAAGTAGAAAGTGAGAGAGATAGAAAGTAGAAAGAGAGAGAGAGGGAGAAAGAGTGAAAAAGAGAGCGAGAGAAAGAAAGAGAGAGAGAGAGAGGGAGAATGATAGAGAGAGAGAGAGAAAGGTAGAGAGAGAGAGAAGTAAAAAGGGAGAGGAAAGTAGAATGAAAGAGAGGGAGAGAGAGAGAGAAGTTGAAAGAGAGAGAGTGAGAGAGAGAGAGAGAGAGAGAGAGGAAAGTTGAGAAAGACATAGAGAGAAAGTACTGGATGGAGTAGTAGAAAGAGAGAGAGAGAGAGAGAGAATGAGCGAGAAAGAAAGAGATTAAAGGGGGGAGAAGTAAAGAGAGAGAATGGGAGACTGTAGAGAGAGAGAGGGGGAGAGAGCATGAGAGAGATGTGGAAAGAAGAACTTAGAGTAGTAGACACAGAGAGAGAGGGAGATAAATAGAGAATAAGGGAGAGAGAGAGAGAGGTGAGCAAGAGGGAGAAGCATAAGGAGAGAGAGAAGTAGAGAGAGAGTAGTAGAGAGAGATAGCGAGAAGGGAGAACAAGAGAAAGAAAGAGAGGGGGAGTAAAGTAGAAGGAAACGAAGAAGTAGAAAGAGAGAGATAGAGAGAAAAAGTTAAAAGAGAAAAAGGGAGAGAGAGAAGTAGAAAGAGAGACCGATAAAGAGAGAGGCAGAGAAAGAGAGAAAGAGAGAGAGAGAGAGGTAGTGAGAGAGAGAGAGGTAGTGAGAGATAGAAAGAGAAAGAGTATGAGAGAGAGAGTTAGAGAGAGAGAAATAGAGAAGTAGAGAGAGACAAGTATAAAGAGAGAGGGAGAGAGAAAGAAGAGAGGAGGAGAGAGACACAGAGGGAGAAATAGAGAAAAAGAGAGGGAAAAGTTGAAAAAGAGAGAGAGTAAGATGTAGAAAAAGTGAGAGAGAGAAAGTGAGAGCTCATTAAAGTACAAAGAGAGAGAAAAAGAGAGCTCTCTATAGTAGAGAGTGAGAGAGAGAAGAGAGAGAGGGAGTAGTAGAGAGAGAAATGAAAAAAGATAGGGAGAAGAAGAGAGAGAGAGAGAGAGAGAGAGACTAGAGAAGAGAGAGTGAGGAAATAGGGGGATGGAGAGAGAGAGCGAGAGAGAGAGGGAGAGAAAGAGAGGGAATAGTAGAAAGAGAGAGAGAGAGAGGGAGGGAGGGAGAATTATAGAGGGAGAGAAGTAGAAAGGGATTGGGAGGGAGAGAAAGAGAGAGCTCTCTGAAGTAGAGAGAGAAGTGGAGTAAGAGAGATAAAGAGAGATAGGAGAGGCAGGGAGAAGATGAGAGAGAGGGGAGTAAAAAGAGAGAGTGATAGGGAGAAGTAGAGAAATAGAGAAGTAGAAAGAGAGAGAGGGAGAAGTAGAGAGAGATAGAGAAGTTAAAAGGGAGAGAGAAGTAAAGAGAAAGAAAGAGGGAGAGAGAAGTAGAAGGTGAGAGAAAGAGGGAGGGAGGGAGATGTGTGAGAGAGACATAGAAGAGAGAGAGAGAGAAGTAGGAAAAGAGAGAGAGAGAGTAGGAAGAGAGAGAGAATGAGAGAGAAAGAAGAAAGAGATAGAGAAGTAGGAAAAGAGAGATAGATATAGAAGTAGAAAGGGAGAGAGATATAGAAAAAGAGAGAGAGAAGGAGAGTAGAAAGGGAGAGAGAGAATTTGAAAGGGAGAGAGATGTAGAAAGGGAGAGAACGAACTGGGAAAGGGAGAGTGAGAGTGAGAGAGAGGGAAAGGAAAGTTGAAAGAGAGGGAGAGAGAGAAGTTGAAAGAGTGATGTAGAGAGAAGTAGAAAGAGAAAGTGAGTGAGAGAAGTAGAAAAGAGAGAGAGAGAGAGAGGTAGAAAAAGGGTGGGAGATAGTAGAAAGAGTGAGAGAAGTAGAAAGTGAGAGAGACATATAGTAGAAAGGGAGAGAGAGGGAGAAAGAGTGAAAAAGAGAGCGAGAGAAAGAAAGAGAGAGAGAGAGAGGGAGAATGATAGAGAAAGGGAGAGAGAGAAAGGTAGAGAGAGAGAGAAGTAAAAAGGGAGAGGAAAGTAGAAAGAAAGAGAGGCAGAGAGAGAGAGAGAAGTTGAAACAGAGAGAGTGAGAGAGAGAGAGAGGAAAGTTGAGAAAGACAGAGAGAGAAAGTACGGGATGGAGTAGTAGAAAGAGAGAGAGAGAGAGAGAGAGAGAGAGAATGAGCGAGAAAGAAAGAGAGTAAAGGGGGGAGAAGTAAGTAGAGAGAATGTGAGAGTATGGAGAGAGAGTGTGAGAGAGATGTGGAAAGAAGGACTTAGAGTAGTAAACAGAGAGAGAGAGGTGAGCAAGAGGGAGAAGTAGAGAAAGAGTAGTAGAGAGAGATAGCGAGAAGAGAGAACAAGAGATAGGGAGAGAAAGAAAGAGAGGGGGAGTGAAGTAGAAGGAAACGAAGAAGTAGAAAGAGAGAGGGAGTAGAAAGAGAGAGAGAGAAGTAGAAAATGAGAGAGAGAGAAAGAGAGAGAGAGAGAGAGAAGATGAAAAAGGAGAGAGCGAAGAGTGAGAGTGCGAAGTAGAAAGATGAATTAGAAAAATAGAAAGAGAAGGAGAGTGCACGTGAGAGAGAGATAAGTAGAGAGAGTAGGATAAGTTAAAAGAGAGAGAGAGACAGAGAATGAGAGAGGGAGAGAGAGAAGTTGAAAGGCTGAGAAATGGAGAGAGAGAGAGTGAAATAAAAAGAAAGAGAGTGAAGGAGATAGAGAGAGAAGGAGAGTAGGAGAGAAAGTAGAAAGGGAGAGAGAGTGGGAAATAGAAGGAAATGAGTGGGAGAGGGGGTGAAAAGTATAAAGAAAGAGAGAGAGAGAGGTTGGGTGAGAGAAAGAAGTGGATAGAGAGGGAGAGAGAGAAGTAGTGAGAGAAAAGATAGAGAGAGAGAGGGAAGTAGAAAGAGAGAGAGAGAGATAGAGAGTGAGGTAGAAAGAGAGAGAAGTAGAAAGAGAGAGAGTTAGTAGAAAGTTACAGAGAGAGAGAGAGAGAACTCTATAAAGAGAGAGAGGGATAAAGAGGGAGAGAAAAGTAGAAAGTGAAAGGGAAGTAGAAAGAATGAGTGGGAGAGAGAGAGGGAAGTAGAAAGAGGGAGAGGGAGTGAAGTAGAGAGAGAAAGAGCGAGAGAGTAGTAGAAAGAGAGAGAGAGAGAGAGAAAAGAGTGAAGTAGAGAGGGGGAAAACTAGAGAGAGAATGAGAGAGGGTGGAGACAGAGAGTGGGACTGAGAGAGAGAGCGAGAGAGATATGGAAAGACAGACAGAAAGAAGTAGAGAGAGAGAGAGAAGTAGAGAGAAAGAGAGAGATAAAGAGAGAATAAAAAGTGGGTGAGAGAGGATAGAGTGAGAGAACGCAGTAGTGAGAGAGTGAAGTACAAAAAGAGAGAGAGAAGTAAAGAGAGAAAGAGAGAAAGAGAGAAAGAGAGAAAGAGTGAAAGAGAGAAAGAGAAAAAGAGAGAGAAAGAAAGAGAGAGAGAGAGTGAAGTAAAATGAGACAGCGAAGTAGAAAGAGAGTGGGAGAGAGAGAGTAGGAAGAGGAGAGAGAGAGGGAGAGAAAGAGAGAGACAAAGAGAGAGAGTGAAAGAGAGTGAGAGTAGAAAGACCATGTAGAGAGAGAAAGCGAGAGAGAAAGCGATAGATAGTCAAAAGAGAGAAAGAGAGAGAAGTAGAAAGAGAGAGAGTGAGAGAGGGAGAGAGAGAGAGAGTGAGAGAGAGAGAGAGAGGGAGGGAGGGAGAGAAAGAATGAGAGAGGGAAGTACAAAAAGGGAGAGAGAAGTAGAAAGAGAAAGACAGAAAAAAATAAAAGAGAGAGCTAGAGAGCGAGAGAGTGATAGAGAGAATCGGGGGAGAGAGAGGGAGAGAGAAATGTAGAAAGAGAGAGAGAGAAATGTAGAAAGAGAGAGGGATAAGTAGAAGAGAGAGATAGAGAGAGAGAGAGCAGCAAAAAGAGAGGGAGAGAGAAACAGAGGGAGAAGTAGGAAGAGAGAGAAAGAGAGAGAGAAAGAATGAGACAATGAGAGAGAGTGAAAGAGAGTGAGAGTAAAAGACCATGTAGAGAGAGAAAGAGAGAGAGAGAAAGAATGAGACAATGAGAGAGAGTGAAAGGGAGTGTGAGTAAAAGACCATGTAGAGAGAGAAAGAGAGAGAAAGCGATAGAAAAGTCAAAAGAGAGAAAGAGAGAAGTAGAAAGAGAGAGCGCGCGAGAGAGAGAGAGAGAGAGGGGAGAGAAAGAATGAGAGAGGGTAGTAGAAAAGGGAGAGAGAAGTAGAAAGAGAAAGTGAAAGAGAAAAATAAAAGAGAGATTGGAGAGCTAGAGAGCGATAGAGGGAATGGGAGGAGAGAGAGGGAAAGAGAAAATGTAGAAAGAGAGAGAGATAAGTAAAGAGAGAGAGAGAGAGAGAGAGAGAGAGAGCAGTAAAAAGGGAGGGAGAGAGTGAAATAGAGTGATAGAGAGAAAAAGTGAAGAGAAAAAGAGAGAGTGAAGTAGAAAAAGAGAGAAATTGAAAAAGAGAGAGAGATAGAGATAGAAAAAGAGAAAGAAAGAAGTAGAGAGAGAAAGAGAGAGAGAGACAGAGAGAGAGAGAGAGAGGGAGAGGTAGAGAGATAGAAAGAGAAAGAGTACGAGAGAGAGAATTAGAGAGAGAGAAACAAGTAGAAAGAGAGAGAGTGAGAGAGAAATGTAGAAAAAGTGAGAGAGAAAAAGTGGGAGCTCACTAATGTAGCAAGAGAGAGAAAAAGAGAGCTCTCTAAAGTAGATAGTGAGAGAGAGAAGAGAGAGACGGAGCAGTAAAGAGAGAAATGAAAAAAAAAGATAGAAGTAGAGAAAGAGAGAGAGAGAGACGAGGGAGAGAGAACAGAGAGAGAGAGAAGAGAGAGTGACGAGAGAGGGGGATGGGGAGAGAGAGAGAGAGCGAGAGCGAGAGAGAGAAAGGGAGGAAGAAGTAGAAAGAGAGGGAGAAGTAGAAAGAGGGAGAGACAGAAAGAGAGAGATAGAGAGAAAAAGTGGAAAGAGAAAAAGGGAGAGAGAATTAGAAAGAGAGAGAGCGATAAAGAGAGAGTCAAAGAGAAAGAGAGAAAGAGAGAGAGAGAGAGAGGTAGAGAGAGATCGAAAGAGAAAGAGTATGAGCGAGCGAGTTAGAGAGAGAGAGAAACAGAGAAGTAGAGAGAGACAACTAGAAAGAGAGAGAGGGAGAGAGAAAGAAGAGTGGGGGAGAGAGAGACAGAGGGAGAAAGAGAGAAAAAGAGAGCGAGAAATTTAAAAAGAGAGAGAGTGAGGGAGAGATGTAGAAAAAGTGAGAGAGAGAAAGTGAGAGCATACTAAAGTACAAAGAGAGAGAAAAAGAGGGCTCTTTAAAGTAGAGACTGAGAGAGAGAAGAGAGAGAGGGAGTAGTAGAGAGAGAAAAGAAAAAAGAGAGAGAGAGAAGAAGAGAAAGAGAGAGAGAGACAAGAGAGGGGGAGAAGAGAGAGAGTAAGGAGAGAGGGGGATGGAGAGAGAGAGCGAGAGAGGGAGAGAGAGAAAGAGAGGGAGAACTAGAAAGAGAGAGAGAGAGAGAGAAACAGAGGGAGAGAGAGGGAGGGAGGGAGAGAAGTATAAAGAGATAGGGAGAGAGAGAAAGAGAGCTCTCTGAGGTAGAGAGAATTGGAGTAAAAGAGATAAAGAGAGCTAGGAGAGGCAGGGAGAAAAAGAGAGAGAGGGAAGTAAAAAGAGAGAGTGATAGGGAAAAGTAGAGAGAGAGAAAAGGAGAGAGAGAGGGAAAAGTAGTGAGAGAGATAGAGAAGTTAAAAGAGAGAGAAGTAAAGAGGAAGAAAGAGAGAAAAAGAGATGTAGAAGGTGAGAGATAGAGGGAGAGTGAGAGAAGTAGAAAGAGAGAGAGAGAGAGAGAGAGAGAGAGAAGTAGGAAGAGAGAGAGAATGGGAGAGAAGGAAGAGAGAGATAGAGAAGTAGAAAAAGAGAAAGATATAGAAGTAGAAAGAGAGAGAAATAGAAAAAGGGAGAGAGAGAGAGAGAGAGTAGAAAGGGAGAGAGAGAATTTGAAAGGGAGAGAGAAGTAGAAAGGGAGAGAATGAACTGGGAAAGGGAGAGTGAGAGTGAGAGAGAGAAAGGGAAGTTGATAGAGAGAGAGAGGGAGAGAGAGAAGTTAAAGAGAGATGTAGAGAGAAGTAGAAAGAGAAAGTGAGTGAGAGAAGTAGAAAGAGAGAGAGAGCGGTAGAAAAAGAGAGGGAGAGAGTAGAAAGAGAGAGAGAAGTAGAAAGTGAGAGAGACAGAGAGTAGAAAGAGAGAGAGAAAGGGAAAAAGAGAGAAAAAGAGAGTGAAAGAAAGAAAGAGAGAGAGAGAGGGAGAAAGAGAGAGAGAGAGAGAGAGTAAGAGAGAGAGAGAGAAGTAAAAAGGGAGTGGGAAGTTGAAAGAAAAAGAGGGGGAGAGAGAGAGGGAAGTTGAAAGAGGGAGTGAGAGAGAGAGAGAAGTTGAGAAAGACAGAGAGAGAAAGTACGGGATGGAGTAGTAGAAAGTGAGAGTGAGAGAAAGAGAGAAAATGAGTGAGAAAGAAAGAGAGTAAAGGGGGAGAAGTAAAGAGAGAGAATGGGAGAGCGTGGAGAGAGAGTGGGAGAGAGAGCGTGAAAGAGATGTGGAATGAGAGACTAATAGTAGTACATAGAGAGAGAGGGAGGTAGATATATGGAGAAAGGGAGAGAGAGAGAGATGTGAGCAAGAGGGAGAAGTTGAAGGAGAGAGAGTAGTAGAGAGATAGCGAAGAGAGAGAACAAGAGAAAGGGGGAGAAAGAAAGAGAGGGGGAGTAAAGTAGAAGGAAACGAAGAAGTAGAAATAGAGAGGGAGTAGAAAGAGAGAGAGAGAAGTAGAAAGTGAGAGAAAGAGAGAGAGAAAGAGAGAGAGAGAGAGAGAGAGAGAGATGATGAAAAAGGTAGAGAGAGTGAAGAGTGAGAGAGCGAAGTAGAAAGAGAAATTAAAAAAATAGAAAGAGAAAGAGAGTGCACGTGAGAGAGAGAGTGGTAGAAAAAGAGGGAGAGAGAGACAAGAGAGAGTGAGAAGAGAGAGCGAGGAGAGAGGGAGATGGAGAGAGAGAGAGAGAAAGAGAGAAATAGAGGGAAAAAGTGGAAAGAGCAAAAGGGAGAGAGAAAAGTAGAAAGAGTGAGAGCGATAAAGAGTGAGACAAAGAGAAAGAGAGAAAGAGGGAGAGAGAGAGAGGTAGAGAGAGTTAGAAAGAGAAAGAGTATGAGAGAGAGTGTTAGAGAGAGAGAGAGAAATAGAGAAGTAGAGAGAGAGAGAAAAGTAGAAAGAGAGAGAGGGAGAGAGAAAGAAGAGAGGGGGGAGAGGAGACGAAGGGGAGAAATAGAGAAAAAGAGAGGGAGAAGTTAAAAGAGGGAGAGAGAGAGAGAGATGTTGAAAAAGTGGAGAGAGAAAGTGAGAGGGTCACAAAAGTACAAAGAGAGAGGGAAGGCTAGATCCTAAAGTAGTAAGTTAGAGAGAGATGAGAGAGTAGGAGTAGTAGAGAGATAAAAGAAAAAAAGAGAGAGAAAAGAAGAGAAAGAGAGAGAGAGAGACAAGAGAGAGTGATGAGAGAGGGGGATGGAGAGAGAGAGTGAGAGAGAGAGAAAGAGAGGGAGAAGTAGAAAGAGAGAGAGAGAGAGAGAAACAAAGAGAGAGAAAGAAGGGAGGGGGAGAATTAATGAGGGAGAGAAGTAGAAAGAGATAGGAGAGAGAGAGAGAGAGAGCTCTCTGAAGTAGAGAGAGAAGTGGTGTTAGAGAGATAGGGGAGGCAGGGAGAAGAAGAGAGAGTGGGAAGTAAAAGGAAAAAGTGATAGGGAGAAGTAGAGAGAGAGAGAAGTAAAGAGAAAGATAGAGAAAGAGAGAAGTAGAAGGTGAGAGAAAGAGAGAAGTGAAAGAGAGACATAGAACAGAGAGAGAGAAGTAGAAAGAGAGAGAGAGAGAGAATGGGAGAGAAAGAAGAGAGAGATAGAGAAGTAGAGAAAGAGAGATAGATATAGAAGTAGAAAGAGAGAGAAATAAAAAGAGAGAGAGAGAGAGTAGAAAGGGAGAAAAATTTGAAAGGGAGAGAGAAGTAGAAAGGGAGAGAGATTAAAAACGGGAAAGGGAGAGTGAGAGGAAAAGAGAGAAGAAAGAGAGAGAGAGAGAAGTAAGAAGGGAGAGGAAAGTAGAAAGAAAGATAGGGAGAGAGAGAGAGGGAAGTTTAAAGAGAGAGTGAGAGAGAGAGAGAGAGAAGTTGAGAAAGAGAGAGAGAAAGAACTAGGGATGGAGTATTAGAAAGAGAGAGAGAGAGAGGGAAAGAGAGAGACTGAGCGAGGAAGAAAGAGAGTAAAGGGGGAGAAGTCAAAGAGAGAGAATGGGAAAGTGTGGAGAGAGAGAGGGAGAGAGGGCGTGAGAGAGGTGTGGAAAGAGAGACTAAGAGTAGTAGATAGAGAAAATAGAGAGGGAGTGAAATAGAGAGAAAGAGAGAGAGAATAGAAAGAGAGAAGGAGAGAGGTGAGCAAGAGGGAGAAGTAGAAGGAGAGAGAGAAGTAGAGAGAGAGTAGTAGAGGGAGATAGCGAGGAGGGAGAACAAGAGAAAGGGAGAGAAACAAAGAGAGGGGGAGTGAAGTAGAAGGAAACAAAGAAGTAGAAAGAGAGAGGGAGTAGAAAGAGAGAGAGAGAAGTAGAAAGTGGGAGAGAGAGAGAAAGAGAAAGAGTGAGAGAGAAGA
Source organism: Protea cynaroides (assembly GCA_028583415.1). NCBI lineage: Eukaryota > Viridiplantae > Streptophyta > Magnoliopsida > Proteales > Proteaceae > Protea > Protea cynaroides. Next base: position 9,890 of record JAMYWD010001389.1, read on the forward strand.
TGAAAAGGGAGAGAGAGAGAAGTAGAGAGTGTGAGAGAAGTAGAAAGAGAGAGAGAGAGAGAGAAAGAGCGAGATAGGGTAGGAGAAAGAGAGAGAGAGAGAGAGTGAGAGAGAGAGAGAGAGAGAAAAGAGAGAAGTAGAGAGGGAAAAAAGTAAAGAGGGAATGAGAGAAGGTGGAGAGAGAGAGGGACAGAGAGAGAGAGCGAGAGAGATATGGAAAAAGAGACAGAAAGAAGTAAAGAGAGAGAGAGAGAGAGAGAAGTAGAGAAACAAAGAAAGAGATAGAGAGAATAAAAAAAAAGAGAGAGGTGAGACAGAGATAGGAGGAGAGGAGTAGAGAGAGAGAGAGTGAAGTACAAAAAGAGGGAGAGAAGTAGAGAGAGAAAGAGAGAAAGAGAAGTAGAAGAGAGAAAGAGGGAAAAATAAGGAGAGAGAGAGTGAAGTAAAATGAGATAGCGCAATAGAAATAGAGTGGGAGAGAGAGAGAAGTAGGGAAGAGAGAGAGAGTGAAAGAGAGTGAGAGTAGAAAGACCATGTAGGGAGAGAAATAGAGAGAGAATGCGGTAGAAAAGTTGAAAGAGAAAAAGAGAGATCAGTAAAAAGAGAGAGAGAGCGAGAGAGAGAATGAGGGAGAGAAACAATAAGAGAGGGAAGTAGAAAAAGGGAGAGAGAAGTAAAAAGGGAAAGAAAGGGAAAGAAAGAAAAGAGAAAGATAGAGAGCGAGAGAGTGATAGAGAGAGTGGGAGGAGAGAGAGGGAGAGAGAAAAGTAGAAAGAGAGAGAAGCAAGAGAGAGAGAGAGAGAGAAAAGAAAACTGTGGGAGAGAGAGAAACACAGAGTTAGAGAGAAAAAGTGAAAAGAGAAAAAGAGAGAGAGAAGTAGAAAGAGAGAGAGAGATAGAAAGAGAAAGAGAGAAAGAGAGAAGTAGAGAGAGAAAAGAGAGAGAGAGAGAGAGAGAAGTAGTAAAAAGGGTGGGAGAGAGAGAAACAGAGAGAAACAGAGAGAAAATGTAAAAAGTAAAAAGAGAGAGAAGTAGAAAGAGAGAGAGATAGAGAGAGACAAAGAGAAAGAGAGAAGTAGGGAGAGAGAGAGAGAGGTAGAGTGAGATAGAAAGAGAAAGAGTATGAGAGAGAGAATTAGAGAGAGGGAAATAGACAACTAGTGAGAGAGAAGTAAAAAGAATGAGAGAGAGAGAGAGAAAGAAGAGAGGGGGAGAGAGACGGAGGGAGAAAGAGAGAAAATGAGAGCGAGAAGTAGAAAGAGAGAGAGTGAGAGAGAGATGTAGAAAAATTGATAGAGAAAAAGTGAGAGCTCACTAAATTAGCATGAGAGAGAAAAAGAGAGCTCTCAAAAGTAGAGAGTGGGAGAGAGAAGAGAGAGTAGAGAGAGACGGAGGAGTAAAGAGAGAAATGAAAAGAAAGAGACAGAGAGGACTAGGGAAATAGAGGGAGAGAGAGACAAGAGAGAGAGAGAAGTGAGATTGAGGAGAGAGGGGGATGGAGAGAGAGAGAGCGAGAGTAAGAGGGAGAAAGAGAGGGAGAAGTAGAAAGAGAGAGATAGAGAGAAAGAGAGAGATAGAGAGAAAAAGTGGAAAGATAAAAAGGGAGAGAGAGAAGTAGAAAGAGAGAGAGCAATAAAGAAAGAGACAGAGAAAGAGAGAAAGAGAAAGAGAGAGAGAGAGAGAGAGAGAGAGAGAGAGAGAGAGGTAGAGAGAGATAGAAAGAGAAAGAGAATGAGAGAGAGAATTAGAGAGAGAGAGAAACAGGGAAGTAGAGAGAGACAGGTAGAAAGAGTGAGAGGGAGAGAGAAAGAAAAGAGGGGGAGAGGGAGACAGAGGGAGAAAGAGAGAGAAAGAGGGCGAGAAGTTGAAAAAGAGAGAGAGTGAGAGAGAGATGTAGAAAAAGTGAGAGCTCACTAAAGTACAAAGGGAGAGAAACAGAGAGCTCTCTAAAGTAGAGAGTGAGAGAGAGAAGAGAGAGAAGAAGTAGTAGAGAGTGAAATGAAAAAAAAGAGAGGGAGAAGAAGAGAATGAGAGAGCGAGACAAGAGAGAGAGAGAAGTAGAAAGTGAGAGAGAGAGAGTGAAAGAGAATGAGAGAAGATGAAAAGGGTAGGGAGAGCGAAGTAGAAAGAGAAAATAAAAAAATAGAAAGAGGGAGAGAGTGCACGTGAGAGAGAGAGTGAGAGAAGTAGAAAGAGAGAGAGAGAGAGTGAATGAGGGAGAGAAAGAGAGGGAGAGATAGAAGTTCAAAGGGCGAGAAAGGGAGAGAAAGAGAAAAAAATAAAAAGAAAAAGAGAGAATGAGATAGGGAGAGAAAGAGATAGAGAGAGTAGGAGAGAAAGTAGAAAGGGAGAGAGAGTGGAATATAAAAGGAAATGTGTGAGAGAGAGGGTGAAAAGTAGATAGGGAGAGAGAGAGAGGTAGGTAGAGAGAATGAAGTGGATAGAGAGGGAGAGAGAGAAGTAGAGTGAGAAAAAAGAGAGAGAGAGGGAAGTAGAAATAGAGAGAGAAGTGGAAAGTTACAGAGAGAGAGAGAGACAAAGAGAAAGCTAAAAAAGAGAGAGGGAGAAAGAGAGAGAGAATGAAAGAGAGAGATAAGTAGAAAGAGAAAGGGAAGTAGAAAGAATGAGTAGGAGAGAGAGAGAGGGAAGTGGAAAGAAGGGGGGAGAGAGAGAATTAGAGAGAGACAGCGAGATAAATAGCCAGATAGAGTAGCGTAAAAGAGAAAGAGAGAGGGAGAGAGAGAAAAGAGAGAAGTAGAGAGGGCTAAAAAAAAACTAGAGAGGGAATGAGAGAGGGTGGAGAGAGAGAGAGGGACAGAGAGAGAGCGAGAGAGATATGGAAATAGAGACAGAAAGAAGAAAAAAGAGAGGGAGAGAGAGACAAGTAGAGAGACAAAGAGAGAGATAGAGAGAGAATAAAAAGAAAGAGAGAGAGGTAAGAGAGAGGGAGCAGTAGAGAGAGAGAAAGTGAAGTACAAAAAGGGGAGAGAAGTAGAGAGAGAACGAGTGAAAGAGAATTAGAAGAGAGAAAGAGAGAGAAAGAAGGAGAGAGATAGAGAGTGAAGTAAAATGAGATAGCGCAGTAAAAAGAGAGTGGGAGAGAGAGAGAGAGAGAGAAAGAAAATGACAAAGAGAGAGAGTGAAAGAGAGTGAGAGTAGAAAGACCATGTAGAGAGTGAAATAGAGAGAGAATGCGAGAAAAGTTGAAAGAGAGAGAGAGAGACAGAGAAAGAGAGAGAGCGAGAGAGAGAGAGGGGAGAGGGAGAGAGAGAATGAGGGGAGAGAAACAAATGAGAGGGAAGTAGAAAAAGGGAGTGAGAAGTAGAAAGGGAAAGGGAGAGAAAAAAAGAAAAGAGAAAGATAGAGAGCGAGAGAGTGATATAGAGAATGGGAGGAGAGAGAGGGAGAGAGAAAAGTAGAAAGAGAGAGACAAGTAGAAGAGAGAGAGAGCAGTAAAAATAGTGGGAGAGAGAGAAACAGAGAGTTAGAGAGAAAAAGTGAAAAGAGAAAAAGAGAGAGAGAAGTAGAAAGAGAGAGAGATAGAGAGAGATAAAGAGAAAGAGAGAAGTAGAGAGAGAAAAGAGAGAGAGAGAGAGAGTAGTAAAAAGGGTGGGAGAGAGAGAAATAGAGAGATAGAGAGAAAATGTGAAAAGAGAAAAAGAGAGAGAAGTAGAAAGAGAAAGAGATAGAGAGAGACAAAGAGAGAGAGAAGTAGGGAGAGAAAGAGAGAGAGAGAGAGAGGTAGAGTTAGATAGAAAGAGACTGAGTATGAGAGAGAGAATTGAAAGAGAGAGAAATAGAGAAGTAGTGAGAGAGAAGTAGAAAGAATGAGAGAGAGAGAGAGAGAGAAAGAAGAGAGGGGAGAGAGAGAGAGGGAGAATGAGAGAAAAAGAGAGGGAGAAGAGAAAGAGAGAGAGATAGAGAGGGACAAAGAGAAAGAGAGAAGTAGAGAGAGGAAGGGAGAGAGAGAGAGAGGTAGAGTTAGATAGAAAGAGAAAGAGTATGAGAGAGAGAATTAGAGAGAGAAATAGAGAAGTAGTGAGAGAGAAGTTGAGAGAATGAGAGAGAGAGAGAAAGAATAGAAGGGGAGGGAGAGACAGAGGGAGAAAGA
>JAMYWD010001392.1:0-12325 GCA_028583415.1 Protea cynaroides
GATATGAATTGATTGCATGCATATGTATTGTTGCATTATTTTGTTTACTCACTGAGCCGTGATGTGTGCTCACCCCTTGACGTCGAATATTTTTAGTTGATGATGCAGGTTATACGGTTGAAGATTATATAAATGCTCCAGCATACGGGAATATGGCGGCGATGGAAGCTGAAGCTGAAGTAGATACACATGACTCCTCTTGCGAGTGCAACTCATGTGTATTCGATTAGATTTTTCTTAGGTTTCTTTATTTGAATTTAATAAAGACATGTATTTGATAACTATTTATGTCTCAGTTGATACAGAATAATTTACTATTTAATATTTATATCACATTAGATTCTCAGTTCATTTTACTATAAGATTTCCGCTATTGTGTAGTTACTCTGATTATGATTATGGATGTATGGGAGTTTAGATAATGCGGGGATAGCTTACTCGAGATCCTGGTTGAACTGTTGGTTTGGTAGCGGTTCATTACACCATTCTGTACAGTGCGAAATTGGGGTGTGACAGATACCATCCCCTATCCGCATCAAGTACACAAACATTTGCTTAGTGGACATGACTTGAGTAGAACTATGGCACAATATACCCCAATGAAAACGCATTGAAGTACCGGTTGCTACCATCCCCTACCCGCACCATGTACACCAGCCAAACACTAACATTCACATGCCTATTCCTATCATCATCATCATCATCATGTTATAAACAATGAAATTAAATATGCATGAGAAGTAATAATAGAAATATTGGATGACATGTTCAATGCACATTATAAGCACACACGCATAGAATCTGTCATGGCATTAAACTCAAGGAATAAAAACAGTTTATTATTATCCAATTAGTTTAGGTCTTGTTCATTCACCTTTGTTTGAGTGTAGATCCTCTTTCAAGCTTTAAGAATCACTTTTATATCAATAGGAAGACCTAACAAGTCGATAGATTTTAGTTAGAATTCATTCCGACAATTTTAGGCTTTCTGTTAAGCTAGGGTCGTAGGGGTCATAGGTAGGGTAGCAGTTTTCTGCAACCCCAGGGTGTAGGGCTGATGCTAGGGTCGGATGTTCCATCGACCGTAGGTGTGACCACAGCTTCCTTGGACTTCGCAAAAGCTGGGGGTCCTTCCTGTGGTCTATTAGGGTCGATTCCCAATTGACCCTACGTGCGACTACAAGTGGTTTGGGTCGACTTTTCCATTCTATAGTCCATTCCTTCATGTTTGGGTCATTTGGCTTACTTTTATAGTTCATTCTATAATTGTTCTATGGCTCAAAACTCCAAGTTACTCACTTTTCATAGTTTTCCATGATTTCCATTGGAATTCAACCATGGATGGATGGTATTAGGGTTTCTCCTAACATAACTTCATCATAATCTATTCTAAGCTTTCAATTCAGATAGGGATTGAGGTTCATACCTTCTGTAGTTTGAGTTTCAAAGATTTCTCTGAGCTTCTTCTTCTTCCTTAGCCTTTTCTTCAAGTTTTCCTTCACTTCATCTCTTCCTTCTCTTCTCATTCTCTCACTTTCAATTAAGGTTCTAAAAGGAGTGAAAGAGGCTTAGGGACGTCCTATTTATAGAGAAAAACCTCCCAAAATAAGTCCCATTGAGTTTAGGAAAGGTCCCAATTGAAATTAGGAAAGTTTCCTAATTTTCGGTTTGTGCTGTTTTTGCTGTTTTCCTAGGGTCGATGAGGGGGTCAGACAATTCTAGACCCCTGCGACCCCATGACCAAAAGTCATGGGTTGAACTTCTTTTGAGGTGGGGGTCGACCCTACTTGTTTAGGCATGCGACCCTACCCTCCTTTTGACTGTTTTTGAGTAAAATTTCATATTGGGTCTTGGGTTTCTTCATACACTTGGTCCACTTGGCTCGACGATGATTTGTAGACTAGTCACGACACAAAATGTAAGGTTAGACCGGGTTAGTGGCGTGCGGGTCTTACAGAGAGAGTGAGAGAGAGATGTAGAAAAAGTGAGAGAAAAAGTAAGAGCTTACTAAAGTAGCCAGAGAGAGAAAAAGAGAGCTCACTAAAGTAGAGATTGAGAGAGATAAGAGAGAGATAGAGGAGTAAAGAGAGAAATGAAAAAAAAGAGACAGAAGTAGAGGAAGAGGAGAGAGAGACAAGAGAGAGAGAGAAGAGTGAGTGAGGAGAGACGGGGATGGAGAGAGAGAGCGAGAGAGAGAGAGAGAAAGAGAGGGAGAAGTTGAAAGAGAGGGAGAAGTAGAAAGAGAGAGATAGAGAGAAAGAAAGAGATAGAGTGAAAAAGCTGGAAGAGAAAAAGGGAGAGAGAGAAGTAGAAAGAGAGAGAGAGAGTGATAAAGAAAGAGATAGAGAAAGAGAGAAAGAGAGAGAGAGTGTGTCACACCCCAATTCTACACTATTCAGAATGATGTGATGAACCGCTAATAAACCAACGGTTCAACCAGGATCTCAAATAGGCTATCCCCGCGTATCTGAACCTCCATACATCCATGTCATAATCAGAGTAAATACACAATAGCGGAAGTCTTATAATAAAATGAACTGAGAAACTAAATGATATTAATAATTTAATAGCAAATTATTCTGTATTCAACTGAGACATAAATATTAAATATCAAATACATGTCTGAATAAATCCAATAAAGAAACTTATAAAATATCTAATCAAATACACACGAGTTGCACTCGCGAGTTGCACTCGCAAGAGGAGTCGTGTGTATCCTCTTCAGCTCCAGCTTCCATCGCCGTTACCGTCCCGTACGCAGAAGCATTTATATAATCTTCAACCGTATAACCTGCATCATCAACTAAAAATATTCAACGTCGAGGGGTGAGCACACATCATGGCTCAGTGAGTAGCCAAAACAATGCAATAATACATATGCATGCAAAAAGTCAATTTATATCTTTGGTCCGGTTTAAAGTTTGCAGTATGCAATAGAAAGGTTTAGGTAGCCAAAGGTCGCGTTTATTGACCCTGCCTCTATACACGAGTGTGTGACGTTACGCGAAGATCACGTTTATCGTCAACTCACATACACCCCATCATGAACATTATATAACAAAGGTTACGTTTATTGCTATATAGTGCCATACCAACACGTAAGCCCTTGTTGGCGAGGGCTGCAAACTGGGCTCGCAACTAACCAATCCTAATGCCAAACAGTGTATCCAAGGCCTCACCCCATCATCCCTCAGAATGTCCATAGAGATAGAGCTAAGGCCCCCCGGTAGAGTCAGAGACTACAAGGACCGAGACCACCTCCCCTAATACTCTATGACATAATAGTTCTGCTAAAGTAATGGCGATACGACGATGTCAATGCACAAGACTTGAGTTAGAGATAGAGCTAAAGTGTTGAGACCCGCCAAAGGTTAACGTTTATTAACGTTCTCATCACACCTCCCCTGATACTCGCTCGCATCAAGCACATCAACCACACACATACAAGCACATGCCTATTCCTATCATCATCATCATCATCATCATGTTATAAACAATAAAGTAAATATGCATGAACAAATAATAGAAATATTGGATTGCATGCTGTATGCACATCACAAACATATTCGCATAGAATCAAGCATAGCATAGGACTCAAGAAATAGAAAACAGTTTATTATTAACCAATTTAGTTTGGGGTTAAGGTTCCTCACCTTAGCTTGCTATAAGATACTTTTCCAAGCTTTAGAATCACTTTTACAGTGTTATTGTATTGCTAGAAGCCCTAACAAAGTTGATAGAATTTAATTAGAATTTATTCGGAATTAAAAACTACTCTGTTAACTGGGGGTCGGAGGTAGGGTCGATGCTAGGGTCGATGGGTCTATCGACCCTTCCCTCTTTCTGGACTTCTCGAATGCTGAGGGTCGATGGTCAGGAATACCTAGGGTTGAATGGTCATCGACCCTCGGTGCGACCCTTGGTGCACTTTGGTCCAATTCCCTCTTTTAATCCATTCTCCGTGTTTGGAATTCTATGGTTTGCTTCTACATTCCGTTCAACATTCATTCCATGGTCTGAAACCATGTATAACCCACCTAGATAGCTTTCATGCACTTTCCTATGGTTTTCCATGAAAACCTAACCATAGCTTGATGGTTTGGGTTTCTCCGAAATCACACTCTCAACAATAACTAGCCTAAGGTCTGTAGAAATTCATGGAATTATCAGTACCTGAGGAGATAACTTTTCCTCTGAAATTCTTCTCCTTTTTGCTAAGTTCTCTTCCTTCCCTTTCTTCTTCCTCTTTTCCTTCTCCTCTCTTTCTCTCAATTCGATTAGGGTTGTGAAAGGAGTGAAAGTGGCTTAAGGACGTCCTTTAAATAGACTAAGAACATCCTAAATAAGTCCCTCTGAGATTTGGAAAGATTCCCAATTGAAAAATATAGAAATTTTCTAATTTCTATATTCGGCAGAAACCGAAGGTCGATGGGAGGGTCGATGATCCCGTCGACCCTAGGGTCTTAAGCTGTCCGACCCTCCCTTCAAAAACTGAGGGTCTCGACTGCTTTGGGAGGTCCGACCGCTTAGCTGGGTATGCGACCCTTCCCCTATTTTAAGTGTTTTTGGGTCAATTTGATACCTGGGATCTCGATCTCCTTCACGCCCTTGGTCCATTTGACTCGAGCATGATGGGTAAACCTGGTTCAAGGTGGTAAGACCGGGTTAGATTGACACGAGTCTTACAGAGAGAGAGAGAGAGAGAGAGAGAGCTAGAGAGAGATAGAAAGAGAAAGAGTATGAGAGAGAGAGTTAGAGAGAGAGAAACAGAGAAGTAGAGAGAGACAAGTAGAAAGAGAAAGGGAGGGAGAGAGAAAGAAGAGAGGGGGAGAGAGAGACAGAGGGAGAAAGAGAGAAAAGCAGAGGGAGAAGTTGAGAAAGAGAGAGAGTGAGAGTGAGATGTAGAAAAAGTGAGAGGGAGAAAGTGAGAGCTCACTAAAGTACAAAGAGAGAAAAAGAGAGCTCTCTAAAGTAGAGAGTGAGAGAGAGAAGAGAGAGAGGAATGAAAAAAGAGAGAGAGAAAAGAAGAGAATGAGAGAGAGAGAGACAAGAGAGAGAGAGAGAAGAGAGAGTGAAGAGAGAGGGGGTGGATGGAGAGAGAGCGAAAGAGAGAGAGAGAGAGAAGAGAGGGAGAAGTAGAAAGAGAGAGAGAGAGAAAGAGAGAGAGAGAGAGGGATGGAGAATTATAGAGGGGGAGAAGTAGAAAGAGATTGGGAGAGAGAGAAAGAGAGAGCTCTCTGAAGTAGAGAGGGAAGTGGAGTAAGAGGGATAAAGAGAGATAGGAGAGGCAAGGAGAAGATAAGAGAGGGAAGTAAAAAGAGAGAGTGATAGGGAGAAGTAGAGAGAGGGAAGTAGAAAGAGAGAGAGGGAGAAGTAGAGGGAGATAGAGAAGTTAAAAGAGAGAGAGAAGTAAAAGGGGAGAGAAAGAGGAAGAGTGAGAGATGTGAGAGAGAGACATAGAAGGGAGAGAAAGAGAAGTAGGAAGAGAGAGAGAGAGAGAGTAGGAAGAGAGAGAGAATGGGAGAGAAAGAATAGAGAGATAGAGAAGTAGAAATAGAAAGATAGATATAAAAGTAGAAAGAGAGAGAGAAATAGAAAAAGAGAGAGAAAGGGAGAGTAGAAAGGGAGAGAGAGAATTTGAAAGGGAGAGAGATGTAGAAAGGGAGAGAACGAACTGGGAAAGGGAGAGTGAGAGTGAGAGAGAGATAATGGGAAGTTGAAAGAGAGAGAGAGGGAGAGGGAAAGAGAGAAGTAGAAAGAGAGATGTAGAGAGAAGTAGAAAGAGATAGTGAGAGAGAAAAGTTGAAAGAGAGAGAGAGTGAGGTAGAAAAAGGGGAAGAGAGAGTAGAAAGAGTGAGAGAGGTAGTAAGTTAGAGAGACAGAGAGTAGAAAGAGAGAGAGAGGGAGAAAGAGGGAAAAAGAGAGTGAGAGAAAGAAAGAGGAAGAGTGAGAGAGGGAGAAAGATAGAGAGAGAGAGAGAGAGAAAGGGGGAGAGAGAGAGAGAAGTAAAAAGGGAGAGGAATGTAGAAAGAATGAGAGGGAGAGAGAGGGGGAAGTTGAAAGAGAGAGAGTGAGAGAGAGAGCAGAAAGTTGAGAAAGACAGAGAGTGAAGTTCGGGGTAGAGTAGTAGAAAGAGAGAGAGAGAGAGAATGAGCGTGAAAGAAAGAGAGTAAAGGAGGGAGAAGTAAAGAGAGAGAATGGGAGAGCGTAGAGAGAGAGAGGGAGATAAGGCGTGAGAGAGATGTGGAATGATGGACTAAGAGTAGTGGATAGAGAGAGAGAGAGAGGGAGATAAATAGAGAAAAAGAGAGAGAGAGAGAGGTGAGCAAGAGGGAGAAGTAGGAGAGAGAAAAGTAGAGAGAGTAGTAGAGAGAGATAGTGAGGAGAGAGAACAAGAAAAATGGAGAGAAAGAAAGAGACGGGGAATGAAGTAGAAGGAAACGAAGAAGTAAAAAGAGAGAGGGAGTAGAAAAGAGAGAGAGAGAGAGAGAGAAGTAGAAAGTGAGAGAGAGAGAGAAAGAGAGAGAGAGAGAAGATGAAAAAGGTAGAGAGCGAAGAGTGAGATAGCGAAGTAGAAAGAGAAATTAAAAAAATAGAAAAAGAAAGAGAGTGCACGTGAGAGAGAGAGAAGTAGAGAGAGTGAGATAAGTTGAAAGGGAGAGAGAAAGAGAATGAGAGAGGGAGAGAGAGAAGTTGAAAGGGCGAAAAATGGAGAGAGAGAGAAATAAAAAGAAAGAGAGATAAGGAGATAGAGAAAGAAAGAGAGTAGGAGAGAAAGTAGAAACGGAGAGAGAGTGGGAAATAAAAGGAAATGAGTGGGAGAGTGGGTGAAAAGTAGAAAGAGAAAGAGAGAGGCTGGGAGAGAGAGAAAAGAGAGAGAGAGAGGGAAGTAGAAAGAGAGAGAGAGAGAGAGAGGTAGAAAGAGAGAGAAGTAGAAAGAGAGAGTTAGCGGAAAGTTACTGAGAGAGAGAGAAAACTATATAGAGAGAGAGGGAGAAAGAGAGAGAGAGAGAAGTAGAAAGAGAAAGGGAAGTAGAATGAAAGAGTGAAAGAGAGAGAGGGAAGTGGAAAGAGGGAGAGAGAGAGAGAGAGTAGAGAGACAGAGAGAGAGAGAGAGAAAGAGAGAGAGAGAGAGAGAGAGAGAGAGAGAGAAAAGAGTAAAGTAGAGAGGGGGAAAAGTAGAGAGAGAATGAGAGAGTTGGAGAGAGAGAGGAACAGAGAGAGAGCGAGAGAGATATGGAAAGACAGACAGAAAGAAGTATTGAGAGAGATAGAGAGAGAATAAAAAGTGGGAGAGAGAGAAAAGTGGAGAGAGAAAGAGAGAGATAGAGAGAGAGTGAAGTACAAAAATAGAGAGAGAGAAGTAGGAACAGAGAGAGAGAGAGAGAAAGAGAGAGACAAAGAGACAGAGTGAAAGAGAGTGACAGTAAAAAGACCACGTAGAGGGAGAAAGAGAGAGAGAAAGCGATAGAAAAGTCAAAAGAGAGAAAGAGAGAAGTATAAAGAGAGAGAGAGAGAGAGAGAGAGAGAGAATGAGAGAGGGATGTAGAAAAAGGGAGAGAGAAGTAGAAAGGTAAGAGAGAGAACAAAAAGAAAAGAGAGAGATAGAGAGAGAGAGAGTGTTAGAGAGAATGGGAGGAGAGTGTGGGAGAGAGAAAAGTAGAAAGAGAGAGAGATAAGTAGGAGAGAGAGAGATAGAGAGAGAGAGAGCGAGAGAGCAGTAAAAAGTAAGGGAGAGAGAGAAACAGAGAGATAGAGAGAAAAAGTAAAGAGAAAAAGAGAGAGAGAAGTAGAAAAAGAGAGAGAGAGATAGAGATAGAAAAGAGAAAGATAAAAGTAGAGAAAGAAAGAGAGAGAGAGAGAGAGAGAGGTGGAGAGATAGAAAGAGAAAGAGTACGAGACAGAGAATTAGAGGGAGAAAAGCAAAGAAGTAGAGAGAGAGAAGTAGAAAGAAAGAGAGAGAGAGAGAGAAAAAGAAGAGGGGGAGAGAGAGACATAGGGGGAAAGAGAGAAAAAGAGAGGGAGAAGTAGAAAAAGAGAGAGAGAGAGTGAAGAGAGATGTAGAAAAAGTGGGAGAGAAAAAGTGAGAGCTCACTAAAGTAGCAATAGAGAGAAAAAGAGAGCTCTCTTAAGTAGAGAATGAGAGAAAGAAGAGAGAGACGGAGCAATAAAGAGAGATGAAAAAAAAAAGAGAGAAAAGTAGAGAAAGAGAGAGAGAGAGAAGAGAGAGAGAGAGAGAGAAGAGAGCGTGAGGAGAGATGGGGATGGAGAGAGAGCGAGAGAGAGAGAAAGAGAGGGAGAAGTAGAAAGAGAGGGAGAAGTAGAAAGAGAGAGAGAGAGAGAGAGAGAGAGAGAGAAAGTAGAAAGAGAAAAAGGGAGGGAGAAGTAGAAAGAGAGAGAGAGCGATAAAGAGAGAGACAGAGAAAGGGAGAAAGAGGGAGAGAGAGGTAGAGAGAGTTAGGAAGAGAAAGAGTATGAGAGAGAGAGTTAGAGGGAGAGAGAAACAGAAAAGTGGAGGGACAAGTAGAAAGAGAGAGAGGGAGAGAGAAAGAAGAGAGGGGGAGAGAGAGACAGAGGGAGAAAGGTAGAAAAGGAGAGGGAGAAGTTGAAAAAGTAAGAGAGTGAGAGAGAGATGTAGAAAAAGTGAGAAAGGGAAAGTGAGAGCACACTAAAGTACAAAGAGAGAGAAAAAGAGCCTCTAAAGTAGAGAGTGTGAGAGAGAAGAGTGAGATGGAACAGTAGAGAGAGAAATGAAAAAAAAGAGAGAGAAGTAGAGAAAGAGAGAGAGAGAGACAAGAGAGAGAGAGACAAGAGAGAGAGAGAGAGAGAGAGAGAGAGTGAGGAGAGAGGGGGATGGAGAGAGAGAGCGAGAGAGAGAGAGAGAGAGGGAGAAGTAGAAAGAGAGAGAGGGAGAGAGAAACAGAGGGAGAGAGAGAGAGAGGGAGGGAGAGATGTAGAAAGAGATAGGAGAGAGAGAAAGAGAGAGGCTCCTGGCAGAGTTAGAAGTGGAGTAAGAGAGACAAAGAGAGGTAGGCGAGGCAGGGAGAAGAAGAGAGAGAGGGAAGTAAAAAGTGAGAGTAATAGGGAGAAGTAGGGAGAGAGAGAAGTAGAAAGAGAGAGAGGGAGCAGTAGAGAGAGATAGAGAAGTTAAAAGAGAGAGAAATAAAGAGAAATAAAGAGAGAGAAAGAGACTTAGAAGGTGAGAGATAGAGGGAGAGAGAGAGAAGTGAGAGAGAGACATAGAAGAGAGAGAGAGAAGTAGAAAGACAGAGAGAGAGAAGTAGGAAGAGAGAATGGGAGAGAAAGAAGAGAGAGATAGAGAAGTATAAAACGAGAGATAGATATAGATGTAGAAAGAGAGAGAGAAATAGAAAAAGAGAGAGAGAGAGAGAGAGTAGAAAGGAAGAGAGAGAATTTGAAAGGGAAGGGAGAGAGAAGTAGAAAGGGAGATAATGAACTAGGAAAGGGAGAGTGAGACTGAGAGTGAGAGAGAGAGAAAGGGAAGTTGAAAGAGAGAGAGAGGAGAGAGAAGTAGAAAGAGAGATGTAGGGAGAAGTAGAAAGAGAAAGTAAGTGAGAGAAGTTGAAAGAGAGAGAGAGAGGTAGAAAAAGAGGAGAGACTAGAAAGAGAGAGTGGAGTAAAAAGTGAGAGAGATAGAGGATAGAAAGAGAGAGAAAAAGGGAGAAAGAGATAAAATGGGAGTAAGAGAAAGAAAGAGAGAGAGAGGAAGAAAGAGGGAGAGAGAGTGAGAGAGAGAAAGAGAGAAAGTGAGAGAGAGGGAGAAGTAAAAAGGGAGAGGGAAGTAGAAAGAAAGAGAGGGAGAGAGAGAGAGGGAAGTTGAAAGAGAGAGAGTGAGAGAGAGAGAGAGAAGTTGAGAAAGTTAGAGAGAGAAAGAGAAAGAGTACGAGAGAGAGAATTAGAGAGAGAGAAACAAAGAAGTAGAGAGAGAGAAGTAGAAAGAAAGAGAGAGAAAGAGAAAGAAGATAGGGGAGAGAGAGACAGAGGGAGAAAGGGAGAAAAAGAGAGGGAGAAGTAGAAAAATAGAGAGAGTGTGAGAGAGAGATGTAGAAAAAGTGAGAGAGAAAAAGTAAGAGCTCACTCAAGTAGCAAGAGAGAGAAAAAGAGAGCTCTCTAATGTAGAGAGTGAGAGAGAGAAGAGAGTGACGGAGCAGTAAAGAGAGAAATGAAAAAAAAAAGAGAGAAGGAGAGAAAGAGAGAGAGAGAGGAGAGAGAAGAGAGAGAGAGAGAGAAGAGAGAGTGAGGAGAGAGGGGGATGGAGAGAGAGAGAGAGAGAGAGAGAGAGAGAGAGAGAAAGAGAGGGAGAAGTAGAAAGAGACGGAGAAGTAGAAAGGGAGAGATAGTAAGAGAGAGATAGAGAGAAAAAGTGGAAAGAGAAAATGGGAGAGAGAAGTAGAATGAGAGAGAGAGACCGATAAAGAGAGAGACAAAGAGAAAGGGAGAAAGAGAGAGAGAGAGAGAGAGAGGTAGAGAGAGATAGAAAGAGAAAGACTATGAAAGAGAATTAGAGAGAGAAAGAGAGAAGTAGAGAGAGACAAGTTGAAAGAGAGAGGGAGAGAGAGACAGAGGGATAAAGAGAGAAAAAGAGAGGGAGAAGTTGAAAAAGAGAGAGAGTGAGAAAGAGATGTAGAAAAAGTGAGAGAGAGAAAGTGAGAGCACACTAAAGTACAAAGAGAGTGAAAAAGAGAGCTCTCTAAAGTAGAGTGTGAGAGAGAGAAGAGTGAGAGGGAGTAGTAGTGAGAGAAATGAAAAAAGAGATAGAGAGAAGAAGAGAAAGTAAGAGAGAGAGACAAGAGAGAGAGAGAAGAGAGAGTGAGGAGAGAGGGGGATAGAGAGAGAGCGAGAGAGAGAGAGAGAGAGAAGGAGATGGAGAAGTAGAAAGAGAGAGAGGGAGAGAGAAACAGAGGGAGAGAGAGACGCAGGGTGGGAGAGAAGTAGAAAGAGTTAGGGAGAGAGAAGGAGAGAGCTCTCTGAAGTAGAGAGAGAAGTGGAGTAAGAGAGACAAAGAGAGGTAGGAGACGCAGGGAGAAGAAGAGAGGGAGGGAAGTAAAAAGTGAGAGTGATAGGGAGAAGTAGAGAGAGAGAAGTAGAAAGAGAGAGAGGGAGCAGTAGAGAGAGACATAGAGAAGTTAAAAGAGAGAGAAGTAAAGAGAAAGAAAGAGAGAGAAAGAGACGTAGAAGGTGAAAGATAGAGGGAGAGAGAGAGAAGTGAGAGAGAGACATAGAAGAGAGAGAGAAAGAGAAGTAGAAACAAAGAGAGAGAGAGAAGTAAGAAGAGAGAGAGAATGGGAGAGAAAGAAGAGAGAGATAGAGAAGTAAAAATAGAAAGATAGATATAGAAGTAGAAAGAGAGAGAGAAATAGAAAAAGTGAGGGAGAGAGAGAGTAGAAAGGGAGAGAGAGAATTTTGGAAGGGAGAGAGAAGTAGAAAGGGAGAGAATGAACTGGGAAAAGGAGAGTGAGAGTGAGAGTAAGAGAGAGAGAAAAGGAAGTTGAAAGAGAGAGAGAGAGAGGGAGAGAGAGAAGTAGAAAGAGAGATGTAGAGAGAAGTAGAAAGAGAAAGTAAGTGAGAAAAGTTGAAAGAGAGAGAGAGAGGTAGAAAAAGAGACGGAGACAGTAGAAAGGGAGAGAGAAGTTGAAAGCGAGAGAGATTGTGAGTAGAAAGAGAGAGAGAAAGGGAGAAAGAGATAAAAAGAGAGTAAGAGAAAGAAAGAGAGTGAGAGAGGGAGAAAGAGAGAGAGAGAGTGAGAGAGAGAGAGAGAGAAGTAGAAAGAAAGAGAGGGAGAGAGAGAGGGAAATTGAAAGAGAGAGAGTGAGAGAGAGAGAGAAGTTGAGAAAGACAGAGGGAGAAAGTGCGGGATGGAGTAGTAGAGAGAGAGAGAGAGAAAGAGATAATGAGCAAGAAACAAAGAGAGTGAAGGGGGAGAAGTAAAGAGAGAGAATGGGAGAGCGTGGAGAGAGAAAGGGAGAGAGAGCGTGAGACCGATGTGGAAAGAGAGACTAATAGTAGTAGACAGAGAGATAGAGAGGGAGACAAATAGAGAAAAAGAGAGAAAGAGAGGTGAGCAGGAGGGAGAAGTTGAAAGAGACAGAGTAGTAGAGAGAGATAGCGAGGAGGGAGAACAAGAGAAAGGGAGAGAAAGAAAGAGAAGGGGTGTGAAGTAGAAGGAAACGAAGAAGTAAAAATAGAGAGGGAGTAGAAAGAGAGAGAGAGAGAAGTAGAAAGGGAGAGAGAGAGAAAGAGAGAGAGAGAAGATGAAAAAGGTAGAGAGAGCAAAGAGTGAGAGAGCGAAGTAGAAAGAGAAATT
>JAMYWD010001393.1:0-25000 GCA_028583415.1 Protea cynaroides
AAAAAAATAGAAAGAGAGAGAGAGTGCATGTGAGAGAGAGAAGTAGAGTGAGTGAGATAAGTTGAAAGAGAGACAGAGAGAGAGAGAATGAGAGAGAGAGAGAGAGGGAGAGAGAAAAGTTGAAAGGGCGAGAAAGGGAGAGAGAGAAAAATAAAAAGAAAGAGAGAGAATGAGATAGAGAGAGAAAGAGAGAGAGAAAGAGAGTAGGAGATAAAGTAGAAAGGGAGAGAGAGTGGGAAATAAAAGGAAATGAGTGGGAGAGAGGGTAAAAAGTAGAAAGAGAGAGAGAGAGAGGTTGGGAGGGAGGGAAAAAGAAGTGGATAGAGAGGGAGAGAGAGAAGTTGAGAGAAAAAAGAGAGAGAGAGAGAGGGAAGTTGAAAGAGATAGAGAGAGAGAGATTGAGTGAGGCAGAAAGAGAGAAAAGTAGAAAGAGAGAGAGTAGTGGAATGTTATGGAGAGAGAGAAAACTAGAAAGGGAGAGAGAAAGAAAGAGAGAAAAGTAGTAGAGAGAAAGGGAAGTAGAAAGACTGAGAGGGGGGAGAGAGGGAAGTGGAAAGAGGGAGAGAGAGAGAGAGACAGAAGAGAGAGAGAAAGAGCGAGATAGAGTAGTAGAAAGAGAGAGAGAGAAGAGAGAAAAGGGTGAAGTAGAAAGGGGGGGAAAAGTAGAGAGAGAATGAGAGAGGGTGGAGAGAGAGGGACGAGGGAGAGCGAGAGAGAGATGGAAAGACGGGCTAAAGCAGTAAAAGAGAGAGAGAGAAGTAGAGAGAGAAAGAGAGAGATTGAAAAGAGGGAGAGAGAGAGCAAGACAGAAGAGAAAGAGAGGGAGAAGTAGAAAGAGAGGGAGAAGTAGGAAGAGAGAGCGAGAAAGAGAGAGATAGAGAGAAAAAGTGGAAAGAGAAAAAGGGAGAGAGAAGTAGAAAGTGAGAGAGAGCGATAAAGAGAGAGACAAAGAGAAAGAGAGAAAGAGAGAGAGAGAGGTAGAGAGATAGAAAGAGAAAGAGTATGAGTGGGAGAGTTAGAGAGAGAGAAACAGAGAAGTAGAGAGAGACAAGTGGAAAGAGAAAGAGGGAAGAGAAAGAAGAGAGGGGGAGAGAGAGACAGAGGGAAAAAGAGAGAAAAAGAGAGGGAGAAGTTGAAAAAGAGAGAGAGTGAGAGAGAGATGTAGGGAATGTGAGAGAGAGAAAGTGAGAGCCCACTAAAGTAGAAAGAGAGAGAAAAAGAGAGCTCTCTAAAGTAGAGAGTGAGAGAGAGAAGAGTGAGATGGAGTAGTAGAGAGAGAAATGAAAAAAAAGAGAGAGAAGAAGAGAAAGAGAGAGAGAGAGACAAGAGAGAAAGAGAAGAGTGAGTAAGGAGAGAGGGGGATGGAGAGAGAGAGAGCGAGAGAGAGAGAGAAAGGGAGATGTAGAAAGAGAGAGAGAGAGAGAGAGAGAGAGGGAGAGAGAGAGAAATAGAGGGAGAGAGAGGGGGAGGGAGGGAGAGAAGTAGAAAGAGATAGGGAGAGAGAGAAAGAGAGAGCTCTCTGAAGTAGAGAGAGAAGTGGAGTAAGAGTGACAAAGAGAGGTAGGAGAGGCAGGGAGAAGAAGAGAGAGAGGGAAGTAAAAAAGATAAAGTGATAGGGAGAAGTAGAGAGAGAGAAGTAGAAAGAGAAAGAGGGAGAAGTAGAGAGAGAGATTGAGAAGTTAAAAGAGAGAGAAGTAAAGAAAAAGAAATAGAGAGAAAGAGATGTAGAAGGTGAGAGATAGAGGGAGAGAGAGAGAAGTGAGAGTGAGACATAGAAGAGAGAGATAGAGAAGTAGAAAGAGAGAGAGATGTAGGAAGAGAGAGAGAATGGGAGAGAAAGCAGAGTGAGATAGAGAAGTAGAGAAAGAGAGATAGATATAGAAGTAGGAAGGGAGAGAAATAAAAAAAGATAAAGAGAGAGAGTAGAAAGGGAGAGAATGAACTGGGAAAGGGAGAGTGAGAGTGAGAGAGAGAGAAAGGGAAGTTGATAGAGAGAGAGAGGGGGGTGAGAGAAGTAGAAAGAGAGATGTAGGGAGAAGTAGAAAGAGTCAGTGAGTGAGAGAAGTAGAAAGAGAAAAAGAGAGAGAGAGAGGTAGAAAAATGGAGGGAGAGAGTAGAAAGAGAGAGAAGTAAAAAGTGAGAGACATAGAGAGTAGAAAGAGAGAGAGAAAGGGAGAAAGAGAAAAAGAGAGTGAGAGAAAGAAAGAGAGAGAGAAAGAGGGAGAAAGAGAGAGAGAGTGAGCGAGAAAGAGAGAGAGAGAGAAGTAAAAAGGGAGAGGGAAGTAGAAAGAAAGAGAAGGAGAGAGAGAGAGAGAGAGAGAGAAGTTGAGAAAGACAGAGAGAGAAAGTGCAGGTTAGAGTAGTAGAAAGAAAGAGAGAAGAGAGAGAGAGTGAGAGAGCGAGAGAGAGAGAGAATGAGCGAGAAAGAAAGAGAGTAAAGGGGGAGAAGTAAAGAGAGATAATGGGAGAGCGTGGAGAGAGAGAGAGGGAGAGAGAGCGTGAGTGAGATGTAAAAAGAGAGATTAATAGTAATAGAGAGAGAGAGAGGGAGATAAAGAGAGAAAAGGAGAGAGAGAGGTGAGCAGAGGGAGAAGTTGAAGGAGAGAGAGTAGTAGAGAGAGATAGCGAGGAGAGAGAACAAGAGAAAGGGAGAGAAATAACGAGAGGGGGAGTGAAGTAGAAGGAAACGAAGAAGTAGAAATAGAGAGGGAGAAAGAGAGAGAGAGAGAAGTAGAAAGTGAGAGAGAGTGAGAAAGAGAGAGAGAGAGAGAAGATGAAAAAGGTAAAGAGAGCAAAGAGTGAGAGAGCGAAGTAGAAAGAGAAATTAAAAAAATAGAAAGAGAGGGAGAGTGCATGTGAGTGAGAGAGAAGTAGAGTGAGTGAGATAAGTTGAAAGAGAGAGAGAGAATGAGAGAGAGAAAGAGGGAGAGAGAGAAGTTGAAAGGGCGAGAAAGGAGAGAGAGAGAGAGAAATAAAAAGAAAGGGAAAGAATGAGAAAGAATGAGAAAGCGAGTAGGAGAGAAAGTAAAAGGGGGAGAGAATGGGAAATAAAAGGAAATGAGTGGGAGAGAGGGTAAAAAGTAGAAAGAGAGAGAGAGAGAGAGGCTGGAGAGAGAAAGAAGTGGATAGAGAGGGAGAGAGAGAAGAGGAGAGAGAAAAGAGAGAGAGAGAGGGGAGTAGAAAGGGAGAGAGAGAGATCGAGTGAGGTAGAAAGAGGGAGAGTAGTGGAAAGTTACAGAGAGAGAGAAAACTGGAAAGAGAGAGAGAAAGAAAGAGAGAGAGAAGTTAAAAGAGAAAGGGAAGTGGAAAGAATGAGTGGGAGGGAGAGAGGGAAGTGGAAAGAGGGAGAGAGAGAGAGAGAGAGCCGAGAGAGAGAGAGAGAAATGCGAGATAGAGTTGTAGAAGAGAGAGAGAGAGAGAAAAGAGTGAAGTAGAGAGGCGGAAAAGTAGAGAGAGAATGAGAGAGGGTGGAGAGAGAGAGGGAGAGAGAGAGCGAGAGAGATATGGAAAGACAGATAGAAAGATGTGAAAAGAGAGAGAAAGAGAGAGAGAGAGAGAGAAGTAGAGAGAGAAAGAGAGAGATAGAGAGAGAATAAAAAGAGGGAGAAAAAGGTGAGAGAGAGAGAGAGCAGTAGAGCGAGAGTGAAGTACCAAAAGAGAGAGAGAAGTAGAGAGAGAAAGAGAGAAAGAGAAGTAGAAGAGAGAAAGGGAGAGAAAGAAAGAGAGAGAGAGTGAAGTAAAATGAGACTGCTAAGTAGAAAGAGAATGGGAGAGAGAGAGAAGTAGGAAGAGAGAGAGAGAGAGAGAGAGAGAGAGAGAGAGATAGAGAGATACAAAGAGAGAGAGTGAAAGAGAGTAAGAGTAGAAAGACCATGTAGAGAGAGAAAGAGAGAGGGTAAGCGATAGAAAAGTCAAAAGAGAAAAAGAGAGAGAAGTAAAAAGAGAATGAGAGCGAGAGAGAGAGAGAGAGAGAGAGAGAAGAAAGAGAGAGTGGGAGAGAGAGAAAAAGAGTGTGAGAGAAAGAAAGAGAGAGGGAGAGGGAGAAAGAGAGAGAGAGAGAGAGAGAGAGAAGTAAAAAGGGGGAGGGAAATAGAAAGAAAGAGAGGGAGAGAGTGAGGGAAGTCGAAAGAGAGAGAGTGAGAGAGAGAGAGAAGAAAGTTGAGTAAGAAAGAGAGAGAAAGTACGGGATGGAGTAGTAGAAAGAGAGAGAGAGAGAGAGAGAGAGAGAGAGAGAATGAGCGAGAAAGAAAGAGAGTAAAGGGGGCAGAAGTAAAGAGATAGAATGGGAGAGCATGGAGAGAGAGAGGGAGGGAGAGCGTGAAAGTGATGTGGAAAGAGAGACTAAGAAAAAAGAGAGAGGGAAATAAATAGAGAAAGGGAGAGAGAGAGAGAGAGGTGAGCAAGAGGGAGAAGTAGAAGGAGAGAGAGAAGTAGAGAGAGAGTAGTAGAGAGAGATAGCAAGAGGGAGAACAGGAGAATGGGAGAGAACGAAAGAGAGGGGGAGTGAAGTAAAAGGAAATGAAGAAGTAGAAAGAGAGAGGGGGTAGAAAGGGAGAGAGAGAGAGAGAAGTAGAAAGTGAGAGAAAGAGAGAGAAAGAGAGGGAGAAAAGATGAAAAAGGTAGAGAGAGCGAAGTGTGAGAGTGAACTTGAAAGAGAAATTAAAAAAATAAAAAGAGAAAGAGAGAGAGGTAGAGAGAGTGAGATAAGTTGAAAGAGAGAGAGAGACAGAGAATGAGAGAGGGAGAGAGGGAGAGAGGGAAGTTGATTGGTCAAGAAATGGAGACATAGAGAGAGAAATAAAAAGAAAGTGAGAGAAGGAGATAGAGAGTGAAAGAGAGTAGGAGAGAAAGTAGAAAGGGAGAGAGAGTGGGAAATAAATGGAAATGAGTGGGAGAGAAGGTGAAAAGTAGAAAGAGAGAGAGAGGCTGGGAGAGAGAAAAAAGTGGATAGAGAAGGAGAGAAAGAAGTTGAGAGAGAAAAGAGAGAGAGAGGGAAGTAGAGATAGAGAGAGAGAGAGATCGAGGGAGGTAGAAAGAGAGAGAAGCAGAAAGGGAGAGAGTTAGTTGAAAGTTGCAAAGAGAGAAAAAACTTAAAAGAGAGAGAGGGAGAAAGAGAGAGAGAAAGAAAGAGAGAGAGAGAAGTAAATAGGGAAAGGGAGGTAGAAAGAATGAGTGGGAGAGAGAGAGGGAAGTGGATAGAGGGAGAGAGAGAGAAGTAGAGAGAGACAGAGAGAGAGAAAGAGCGAGATAGGGTAGTAGAAGGAGTGGGAAAGAGAAAAGAGTGAAATAGAGATGGGGAAAAGTAGAGAGAGAATGAGAGAGGGTGGAGAGAGATAGGGACAGAGAGAGAGAGGGCGAGAGAGATATGGAAAGACAGACAGAAAGAAGTAAAAAGAGAGAAAGTGAGAGAGAGAGAGAAGTAGAGAGAGAAAGAGAGAGATAAAGAGAGAATAAAAAGTTGGAGAGAGAGGTGAGAGAGAGAGAGCACTTGAGAGAGAGAGAAGTAGAGGGAGAAAGAGAGAAAGTGAAGTAGAAGAGAGAAAGAGAGAAAGAAAGAGAGAGAGATAGCGATAGAAAAGTCAAAAGAGAGAAAGTAAGAGAAGTAGAAAGAGAGAGAGAGCGAGAGAGAGAGAGAGAGGGAGAGAGAGAGAGAGAGAGAGAAGAGAGAGAGAGAGAGAGAGAGAGAGAGAGAGAGTAGGAGGGAGAGAAAGAATGAGAGAGGGAAGTAGAAAAAGGGAGAGAAAAGTAGAAAGAGAAAGAGAGAGAAAAAAAAGAAAGGATATAGATAGGGAGCGAGAGAGTGATAGAGAGAATGGGAGGAGAGAGAGGGAGGGAGAAAAGCAGAAAGAGAGAGAGATAAGTAGAAGAGAGAGAGAGAGAGCAGTAAAAAGAGAGGGAGAGAGAGAAACAGAGAGAGAGAGAGAGAGAGAGAGAGAGAGAGAGAAAGAGAGTGAGAGTAAAAAGACCTTGCAGAGAGAGAAAGCGATAGAAAATTAAAAAAGAGAGATAGAGAGAAGTAGAAAGTGAGAGATAGCGAGAGAGAGAGAGAGAGGGAGAGAGAAGAGAAAGAGAAAGGAGAGAGAAAAAAAAGAAAAGGGGGAGATAGAGAGCGAGAGAGTGATAGAGAGAATGGGAAGAGAGAGAGGGAGAGAGAAAAGTAAAAAGAAAGAGAGATAAGTAAAGAGAGAGAGAGAGAGAGAGAGAGCAGTAAAAAGAGAGGGAGAAGGATAAAGAGAGAGATAGAGAGGAAAAGTGAAAAGAGAAAAAAGGGAGAGAGAAGTAGAAAAAGAGAGAGAGAGAGAGATAGAGAGACAAAGAGAAAGAGAGAAGTAGAGAGAGAAAGAGAGAGAGAGAGAGGTAGGGAGAGGTAGAGAGAGATAGAAAGTGAAAGAGTAAGAGAGAGAAAAATAGCGAAGTAGAGAGAGAAAAGTTGAAAGAAAGAGAGAGAGGGAAAGAAGAGAGTGGGAGAGAGAGATAGAGGGAGAAAGAGAGAAAAAGAGATCTCTCTAAAGTATAGAGTGAGAGAGAGAAGAGTGAGATGGAGTAGTAGAGAGAGAAATGAAAAAAAAAGAGAGAAGAAGAGAAAGAGAGAGAGAGACAAGAGAGAAAGAGAAGAGTGAGTGAGGAGAGAGGGGGATGGAGAGAGAGAGCGAGAGAGAGAGAGAGAAAGAGAGGGAGATGTAGAAAGAGAGAGAGAGAGATAGATAGAGAGAGAGGGAGAGAGAGAAATAGAGGGGGAAAGAGAGGGAGGGAGGGAGAGAAGTAGAAAGAGATAGGGAGAGAGAGAAAGAGAGCTCCTTCTGAGAGAGAAGTGGAGTAAGAGTGACAAAGAGACGTAGGAGAGGCAGGGAGAAGAAGAGAGAGAGGGAAGTAAAAAAGAGAGAGTGATAGGGAGAAGTAGAGAGAGAGAAGTAGAAAGAGAAAGAGGGAGAAGTAGAGAGAGAGATGAGATGGTTAAAAGAGAGAGAAGAAAAGAAAAAGAAAGGGAGAGAAAGAGATGTAGAAGGTGAGAGATGGAGGGGGAGAGAGAGAGAAGTGAGAGAGAGACATAGAAGAGAGAGAGAGAGAAGTAGAAAGAGAGAGAGAGAAGTAGGAAGAGAGAGAGAATGGGAGAGAAAGCAGAGTGAGATAGAGAAGTAGAGAAAGAGAGATCGATATAGAAGTAGGATGAGAGAGAAATAAAAAAAGAAAAATAGAGAGAGTAGAAATGGAGAGAGAGAATTTGAAAGGGAGAGAGAAGTAGAAAGCGAGAGAATGAACTGGGAAAGGGAGAGTGAGAGTGAGAGAGAGAGAAAGGGAAGTTGATAGAGAGAGAGAGGGGGAGAGAGAAGTAGAAAGAGAGATGTAGGGAGAAGTATAAAGAGTCAGTGAGTGAGAGAAGTAGAAAAAAAGAGAGAGAGAGTGGTAGAAAAATGGAGGGAGAGAGTAGAAAGAGAGAGAAGTGGAAAGTGAGAGATATAGAGAGTAAAAAGAGAGAGAGAAAGGGAGAAAGAGAAAAAAAGAGAGTGAGAGAAAGAAAGAGAGAGAGAAAGAGGGAGAAAGAGAGAGAGAGAGTGAGAGAGAAAGAGAGATAGAGAGAAGTAATAAGGGATAGGGAAGTAGAAAGAAAGAGAGGGTGAGAGAGTGAGAAAAAGAGAGAGAAGTTGAGAAAGATAGAGAGAGAAAGTGCAGGTTGGTGTAGTTGAAAGAGAGAGAGAGATAGAGAGAGAGTGAGAGAGAGAGAGAGAATGAGCGAGAAAGAAAGAGAGTAAAGGGGGAGAAGTAAAGAGAGAGATTGGGAGAGCGTGGAGAGAGAGAGGGAGAGAGAGAGCGTGAGAGATATGTGGAAAGAGAGACTAATAGTAATAGAGAGAGAGAGAGATAAATAGAGAAAAAGAGAGAGAGAGAGGAGCAAGAGGGAGAAGTTGAAGGAGAGAGAGTAGTAGAGAGAGATAGCGAGGAGAGAGAACAAGAGAAAGGTAGAGAAATAAAGAGAGGGGGAGTGAAGTAGAAGGAAACGAAGAAGTAGAAATAGAGAGGGAGTAGAAAGAGAGAGAGAGAGAGAAGTAGAAAGTGAGAGAGAGTGAGAAAGAGAGAGAGAGAGAAGATGAAAAAGGTAAAGAGAGCAAAGAGTGAGAGAGCGAAGTAGAAAGAGAAATTTAAAAAATAGAAAGAGAGGGAGAGTGCATGTAAGTGAGAGAGAAGTAGAGTGAGTGAGATAAGTTGAAAGAGAGAGAGAGAATGAGAGAGAGTAAGAGGGAGAGAGAGAAGTTGAAAGGGCAAGAAAGGGAGAGAGAGAGAGAGAAATAAAAAGAAAGAGAAAGAATGAGAAAGAGAGAGAAAGAGGGAGAAAGAGAGAGAAAGAGAGTAGGAGAGAAAGTGGGGAGAGAATGGGAAATAAAAGGAAATGAGTGGGAGAGAGGGTAAAAAGTAGAAAGAGAGAGAGAGAGAGAGAGGCGGGGAGAGAGAAAGAAGTGGATAGAGAGGGAGAGAGAGAAGTGGAGAGATAAAAGAGAGAGAGAGAGAGGGAAGTAGAAAGAGAGAGAAGTAGAAAGAGAGAGAGTAGTGGAAAGTTATAGAGAGAGAGAAAACTGGAAAGAGAGAGAGAAAGAAAGAGAGAGAGAGAGAGAAGTTGAAAGAGAAAGGGAAGTAGAAAGAATGAGTGGGAGGGAGAGAGGGAAGTGGAAAGAGGGAGAGAAAGAGAGTAGAGAGAGACAGAGAGAGAGAAAGAGCGAGATAGAGTTGTAGCAAGAGAGAGAGAGAGAAAAGAGTGAAGTAGAGAGGCGGAAAAGTAGAGAGATAATGAGAGAGGGTGGTGAGAGAGAGGGATAGAGAGAGAGCGAGAGAGATATGGAAAGACAGATAGAAAGATGTGAAAAGAGAGAGAAAGAGAGAGAGAGAGAAGTAGAGAGAGAAAGAGAGAGATAGAGAGAATAAAAAGAAGGAGAGAGAGGTGAGAGAGAGAGAGAGCAGTAGAGCGAGAGTGAAGTACCAAAAGAGAGAGAGACGTAGAGAGAGAAAGAGAGAAAGAGAAGTAGAAGAGAGAAAGGGAGAGAAAGAAAGAGAGAGAGAGAGAGAGAGAGAGAGAGAGTGAAGTAAAATGAGACTGCAAAGTAGAAAGGGAATGGGAGAGAGAGAGAAGTAGGAGAGAGAGAGAGAGAGAGAGAGAGAGAAAGAAAGAGACAAAGAGAGAGAGTGAAAGAGAGTGAGAGTAGAAAGACCATGTAGAGAGAGAAAGAGAGAGGGTAAGCGATAGAAAAGTCAAAAGAGAGAAAGAGAGAGAGAGAGGGAGAGCAGAAAGGGAGAGAGTGGGAGAGAGAGAAAAAGAGTGTGAGAGAAAGAAAGAGAAAGGGAGAGGGAGAGGGAGAGAGAGAGAGAGAGAGAGAGAGAGAAGAGAGAGAGAGAGAGAGAGAGAGAAGTAAAAAAGGGGAGGGAAGTTGAAAGAAAGAGAGGAGAGAGTGAGGAGTTGAAAGAGAGAGAGAGAGAGAGAGAGAGAGAGAGAGAGAAGAAAGTTGAGTAAGAAAGAGAGAGAAAGTACTGGGATGGAGGGAGAAGAGAGAGAGAGAGAGTGAGAGAGAGAGAGAGAGAATGAGCGGAAAGAAAGAGAGAAAGGGGGAGAAGTAAAGAGAGAGAATGGGAGAGCATGGAGAGAGAGAGGGAG
This sequence comes from Protea cynaroides, assembly GCA_028583415.1. Classification (NCBI taxonomy): domain Eukaryota; kingdom Viridiplantae; phylum Streptophyta; class Magnoliopsida; order Proteales; family Proteaceae; genus Protea; species Protea cynaroides. Next base: position 9,641 of record JAMYWD010001393.1, read on the forward strand.
GGAGAGCGTGAAAGTGATGTGGAATGAGAGACTAAGAGAAAGAGAGAGGGAAATAAATAGAGAAAAAGAGAGAGAGAGGGAGAGAGAGAGAGGTGAGCAAGAGGGAGAAGTAGAAGGAGAGAGAGAAGTAGAGAGAGAGTAGTAGAGAGAGATAGCAGGAGGGAGAACAAGAGAATGGGAGAGAATGAAAGAGAGGGGGAGTGAAGTAGAAGGAAACGAAGAAGTAGAAAGAAAGAGGGAGTAGAAAGGGAGAGAGAGAGAGAGAGAGAGAGAGAGAGAGAGAGAGAGAGAGAGAGAAGATTAAAAAGGTAGAGAGAGCGAGAGTTGAAAGAGAAATTAAAAAAATAGAAAGAGAAAGAGAGAGAAGTAGAGAGAGGAGATAAGTTGAAAGAGAGAGAGAGACATAGAATGAGAGAGGGAGAGAGGGAGAGAGGGAAGTTGGATTGGTCAAGAAATGGAGACATAGAGAGAGAAATAAAAAAGAAAGTGAGAGAAGGAGATAGAGAGTGAAAGAGAGTAGGAGAGAAAGTAGAAAGGGAGAGAGAGGGAATTAAAAGGAATGAGAGAGAAAGAGAGAGAGAGAGGGAAGTAGAGAGAGAGAGAGAGATCGAGGGAGGTAGAAAGAGAGAGAGTTAGTTGAAAGTTGCAGAGAGAGAGAAAACTTGAAAGAGAGAGAGGGAGAAAGACAGAGAGAAAGAAAGAGAGAGAGAGAGAAGTAGATAGGGAAAGGGAAGTGGAAAGAATGAGTGGGAGAGAGAGAGGGAAGTGGAAAGAGGGAGAGAGAGAGAGAAGTAGAGAGAGAGAGAGAGAAAGAGCTAGATAGGGTAGTAGAAGGAGAAGGAGAGAGAAAAGAGCAAAGTAGAGATCGGGAAAAGTGGAGAGAGAATGAGAGAGGGTGGGAGAGAGATAGGGACGTAGAGAGAGGGAACGAGAGAGATATGGAAAGACTACGTAAAGAAGTAAAAAGCGAGAGAGAAAGAGAGAGAGAGAGAAAAGTAGAGAGAGAAAGAGAGAATAAAATGTTGGAGAGAGGTGAGAGAGAGGAGCAGTTGAGAGAGAGTGAAGTACAAAAAGAGAGGGAGAAGTTGAGAGAGAAAGAGAGAAAGTGAAGTAGAAGAGAGAAAGAGAGAGAGAGATAGCGATAAAAAATTCAAAAGAGAGAAAGAAAGAGAAGTAGAAAGAGAGAGAGAGCGAGAGAGAGAGAGAGAGAGAGAGAGAGAGAGAGAGAGAGAGAGAGAGAGAGAGGGGAGGGAGAGAAAGAATGAGAGGAGAGAAAAGGGAGAGAAAAGTAGAAAGAGAAAGAGAGAGAGAAAAGAAAAGAGAGAGATAGAGAGGCGAGAGGGGATAGAGAGAATGGGAGGAGAGAGAGGGAGGGAGAAAAGTTGAAAGAGAGAGATAAAGAGAGAGAGAGAGAGAGCAAAAAAGGGAGGGAGAGAGAGAAAAACGAGAGAAGAAGTAAAGAAGAGAGAGAGAGAGAAAGAGAGAGAAAGAGAGTGAGAGTAAAAAGACCTTTAGAGAGAGAAAACGATAGACAAGTAAAAAGAGAGAAAGAGAGAAGTAGAAGTGAGAGATAGCGAGAGAGAGAGAGAGAGAGGGAGAGAGAAGTAGAAAGAGCAAGAGAGAGAGAAAGAAAAAGGAGAGATAGAGAGCGAGAGGGATAGAGAGAATGGGAAGAGAGAGAGGGAGAGAGAAAAGTAGAAAGAAAGAGAGATAAGTAAAAGAGAGAGAGAGAGAGAAAAAAAAGAGAGGGAGAAGGAGAAAGAGAGAGATAGAGAGAAAAAGGAAAAGAGAAAAAGAGAGAGAGAAGTAGAAAAAGAGAGAGAGAGAAAGACAGAGAGAGACAAAGAGAAAAAAGTGGCGAGAGAGAGAAAGAGAGTGAGAGAGGTAGGGAGAGATAGAGAGAGACTGAAAGAGAAATGAGGGAGAGAGAGAGGGAGAGAGAAGTAGAAAAGAGTAAGAGAGAGAAAAAGAAAAGAGAGAGATAGAGAGCCGAGAGAATGATAGAGAGAATGGGAAGAGAGAGGGAGAGAGAAAAGAGAAAGAAAGAGAGATAAGTAGAAGAGAGAGAGAGAGAGGAGAGAGAGCAAGAAAAAGAGAGGGAGAAGGAGAAAGAGAGAGATAGAGAGAAAAAGTGAAAAGATAAAAGAGAGAGAGAGAAGTAGAAAAAGAGAGAGAGATAGAGAGAGACAAAGAGAAAGAGAGAAGTAGAGAGAGAAAGAGAGAGACAGAGAGAGGTAGAGAGAGATAGAAAGAAAAAGAGTACGAGAGAGAGAAACAGCAAGCAGAGAGAGAAAGTTGGAAAGAAAGAGAGAGAGGGGAAAGAAGAGTGGAGAGAGAGATGAGGGGAGAAAGAGAGAAAAGGGGAGAGAAGTAGATAAAGAGAGAGGGAGAGGGAGATGTAGAAAAAGTGAGAGAAAAGTGGAGCTCACTAATGTAGCAACAGAGAGAAAAAGAGAGCTGTCTAAAGTAGAGAGAGACGGAGCAAGAAAGAGAAATGAAAAAAGAGAGAGAGAGAAGTAGAGAAAGAGAGAGAGAGAGAGACAAGAGAGAGAGAGAGAGAAGAGAGAGTGAGGAGAGAGGGGGATGGTGAGAGAGAGAGAGCAAGAGAGAGAGAGAAAGAGATGGAGAAGTAGAAAGAGAGGGAGAAGTAGAAATAGAGAGGGGTAAAGAGATAGAGAGAAAAGTGGAAAGAGAAAAAGGAGAGAGAGAAGTAGAAAGAGAGAGAGCGACAAAAGAGAGAGACAAAGAGAAAGTGAGAAAGAGAGAGAGGGATAGAGGTAGAGAGAGATAGAAAGGAAAGGGTATGAGAGAGAGGAGTTTAAAGAGAAAGAAACAGAGAAGTAGAGAGAGACACGGAAAGAGACAGTAGAAGAGGAGAGAGAAAGAAGAGAGGGGGAGAGAGAGACAGAGGGAGAAAGAGAGAAAAGAGAGAGAGGAGAGAGAAATGTAGAAAAAGTGAGAGAGAGAAAGTGAGAGCTCACTAAAGTACAAAGAGAGAAAAAGAGAGCCCTAAAGTAGAGAGCCAAACATACAATTCATATTTTGATTTGCGCATACATGTAAACCCAAGCTTTCACATACAGCTAATAAACAAAACATAGTTACATAATAATACCACACATATGTACATTATTATTTAACCTATTATTTATTATTTTAACAAATACATACTTCAGTTATTATTATTGCCATAGTTTCTCATTACATCATTACTATATTATATTACATATACATGTTCCACTGCTACATTAATATTAACATATTTCTTACTATTACAACCTCACTATATGGAGAGCATGTACTCGGATAGGGAGAGATAGAGAGAGACTCTAGAGAAGTTTTGAGAAAAGAGAGAGATAGAGAGGCGTGGAGAAGAAGAGAGGGAGGGAATTAGAGGACAAATAATAGAGAGAGAGAGGGAGCAAGAGACTAAACCAAATTAAAAATGACACGTCGCCAAACATCCATTTCATACATATTGCAATAATTATCATGCTTATATTATATATCATAAGTATATGTCTTATTAAACCAATATATATATATATTAAAGTATTTTTATATATATTAAAATAATATATAACTACATCAAATTATTATTTATATCTGCTTATTGTCACATATTTACAGTGCTATGTTGATATATATAAAACAGGTATCTCACCCTACACGGCTGCTGCACATTTCACATACGCTCACCCCCAGCCCATACACCATTTTGCACACACACACACCCACATTACGCCCACACCGCTCGTACATACAACAAACCACAGCTTTCCCACACGCACAACACACATTACCCAACCATACGCTTCTCACACACATCACATTGCCCGCGCCTTCACACACGCACAAAATTTAAAAAAAAAAAAAAAGAAGAGAAAAAAAAATAAAGAGAGAGAGAGAGAGAGAGAGAAAGAAAAAAATAAAGAGAGAGGAGAAAATAAAAAAAAGAAAAAACAAAAAAAAAAGAAAGAGAGAGATAGAATGGTAAAGTGTATGAAAGAGGGAATTAGAGTGAGAGAAACAGCGAAGTAGAGAGAGAGAAGTAGAAAGAAAGAAAGAGAGAGAGAAAGAAGAGAGTGGGAGAGAGAGACAGAGGGAGAAAGAGAGAAAAAGAGAGAGAAGTAGAAAAATAGAGAGAGTGAGAGGGAGATGTAGAAAAAGTGAGGGAAAAAGTGAGAGCTCACTAAAGTAGCAAGAGAGAGAATAAGAGAGCTCTCTAAAGTAGAGAGAGAGAGAAGAGAGAGACGGAGCAGTAAAGAGATAATTGAAAAAAAGAGAGAGAGAGAAGTAGAGAAAGAGAATGGAAGAGAGACAGAGAGAGAGAGAGAGAAGAGAGAGTGAGAGTGAGGAGAGGGGGGATGGAGAGAGAGAGAGAGAGAGAGTGAGATAGAGCGAGAGAGAGAAAGAGAGAGAGAAGTAGAAATAGAGGGAGAAGTAGAAAGAGAGAGAGAGAGAGATAAAGAGAGAGATAGAGAGAAGAAGTGGAAAGAGAAAAAGGGAGAGAGAGAAATAGAAAGAGAGAGAGCGATAAAGAGAGCGACAAAGAAAAAGAGAGAAAGAGAGAGAGGGATAGAGGTAGAGAGAGATAGAATGAGAAAGAGTTTGAGAGAGAGTTAGAGAGAGAAAGAAACAGAGAAGTAGAGAGAGACACATAGAAAGAGAGAGAGAGAGAGGGAGAGAGAAAGAAGAGAGGGGGAGAGAGAGACAGAGGGGGAAAGAGAGAAAAAGAGAGGGAGAAGTTGAAAAAGAGAGAGATGTAGAAAAAGTAAGAGAGAGAAAGTGAGAGCTCACTAAAGTACAAAGAGAGAGAAAAAGAGAGCTCTCTAAAGTAGAGAGTGAGAGAGAGAAGAGAGAAGAGAGAGAGGGAGTAGTAGAGAGAGAAATGAAAAAAAAAAGAGAAGAAGAGAAAGAGATAAAGAGAGACAAGAGAGAGTGAGGAGAGAGGGGGATGGAGAGAGAGAGCGAGAGAGAGAGAATGGGAGGGAGAAGTAGAAAGAGAGAGAGTGAGAGAGAAACAGAGGGAGAGAGAGAGAGAGAGGGAGGGAGGGAGGGGGGAGGAAGAATTATAGAGGGAAAGAAGTAGAAAGAGATAGGAGAGAGAGAGAGAGAAAGAGAGAGCTCTCTGAAGTAGAGTGAAGTGGAGTAAAAGAGATAAAGAGAGATAGGAGAGGTAGCGAGAAGAAGTAAGAAAGGGAGAGAAAGAGAGAGAGAGTGAGATAAAGGGGGAGAGAGCGTGTCACACCCCAGTTCCGCTCTATTCAGAATGGTGTGATGAACCGGTAACAAACCAATGGTTCAACCAGGTTCTCAAGTAGGCTATATCCATTTTATCTAAACCCCATACATCCATATTCATAATCAGAGTAAATACACAATAGCGGAAGTCTTATAATAAAATGAACTGAGAATCTACTGTGATGTTAATATTTAAATAACAAATTATTCTGTATCAACTGAGACATAAATAAATATCAAATACAAGTCCTTAATAAATCCAAATAAAGAAAACTAAAAAAATAACTAATCGAATACACATGAGTTGCACTCGCAAGAGGAGTCATGTGTCCACTTTCTCTTCCACTTCCATCGCCGCCACATTCCCGTACACTAGAGCATTTACATAATCTTCAACAGTCATACCTGCATCATCAACTAAAAATATTCGACGTCGAAATGGTGAGCAAACATCACGGCTCAGTGAGCAAACAGAACAATGCAATAATACATATGCATGCAATTTAATTCATATCTTTGATCTGGTTTATAGTTTGCACTGTGCTATATAAAGGATAGGTGGCCGCCGCACCTCTATGCACGAGAGTGTGGATACGCCCGATGAACCTCTCCCCGTCGCCCACAGCACCCACAATGAATATTGTACAACGAAGGTTACGTTCATCGATGCATAACTCCATACCAACAAATAAACCCCTGATGGCTGGGGCTACAAACGGGGCTCGCTACTAACCAATCCTAATGTCAAACAGTGTATCCAAATCCTCATCCCAGCATCCCTCAGAGCATCCATAGAGATAGAGCTAAGGCCCCCCGATAGAGTATAGGACTCAAGGACTGAGACCCTCCTTGATGTCCTACGTCGCAATAGTTCTGCTAAGGCAATGGCGATACGACGATGTTAATGCACAAGACTTGAGTTAGAGATAGAGCTAAAGTGCCCGGATCAAACACTGCCTAACACTTTCCCTGATGCCCTACTCGCATCAAGCACACTAACCACACACAAATATTAACATGCCTATCCCTAGCATCAATCATCATCATCATGTTATAAGTAATCCAAATTAAATATGCATGAACAATAATAGCAGGAATATTGGATGACATGTTGAATGCACATTACAAGCATATTCGCATAGAATCAAGCATGGCATTGGACTCAAGAAAATAAAAGTAGTTTATTATTAACCAATTAATGTAGGTCTTGTTTCCTCACCTTAGCTTGCTAGTAGATCCTCTTTCAAGCTTTAAGAATCACCTTTATATTGATATTATATTGCTAGAAGACCTAACAAAGTCGATAAAATTTAATTAGATTTAATTCTAATTTTCTAACTTGCTGTTATCTATAGGGTCACAGGATGGATTGCAGGTAGGGTAGCAGTATACTGCGACCCCTGTAACAGGGTCGATATCAGGGTCGATGGGTCTATCGACCCTATATGCGACCACCTCTGGTTTTGGTCGATATTCTCATGTTTTGATCCATTCTTCCTTGTTTAACTCCTATGTCTTCTTCCATATTCCATTCTACACACATTCTATGGTCTAAAACCATGATTCATTCACCTATATAGCTTTCATGAATTCCCCCATGGTTTTCCATGAAAACCTAACCATGGGTTGATGGTTTGGGACTCTCCGAGATCAAACTCTCTTCATTACTTAACCTAAGGTCTGTAGAAACTCATGGAATTAGTATCCATACCTGAGAAGAATACTCCTTCTCTGAAACTCTTCTCCTTTTTGCTTTCTTCTCTTCTTTGCTTCTCTTATTCTTCTCTTCCTTCTCTTCTCTTTCTCTCAATTCAATTAGGGTTGTAAAAGGAGTGAAAGAGGCTTAGGGACGTCCTATTTATAGAGTAGAAACTCTTAAAATAAGTCCCAATGAGTTTAGGAACATCCAAAATTAGGAAACATTCCTAATTTTTGTTTCTGGCGGCAACTGGGGGTCGATGAGGGGGTCGATGATCCCGTCGACCCCTAACTCCTAAAGTGTCCAACCCCCTCTGTAAAATAGGGGGTCTGACTTTCTGTCTTGGGGGGTTCGACCCTCCCTTCCTGGGTATGCGACCCTCCCCTTAATTTAAGTATTTTTGGGTCGATTTGATACCTGGGATCACGATCTCCTTTACGCCCTTGGTCCATTTGGCTCGACCATGATGGGTAAACCTGATTTAAGGTGGTAAGACCGGGTTAGATTGATACGGGTCTTACAACTCCCCCTACTTATAAAAATTTCATCCTCGAAATTGTACGTACCTTATGAATCAAATAATTGAGGGTTTTGCTTTCGCATAGCATTCTCTTCTTCCCATGTAATTTCTTCCATGTCTCTACTTCTCCAAGTGACCTTAACATAATAGATATCTCGGTTGCGTAGTCGTTGAACCTTTCGGCTGGTTATTTTAGTTGGTGTTATTTCAAATGTCAATTCATCAGTCATTTCCTGTAGATCTACTGTCAGGACGTGCGTTGGATCCTTGACATACTTTTTCAATAAGGAAATATGAAATACGTCATGCACATTTGACATAGATGGTGGTAGTGCTAGCTGATAAGCTACTTTTCCACGCTTAGCTAAAATCTCATATGGCCCGACATATCTTGGACTTAGTTTCCCTTTCTGTCCGAACCGTTTCAATCTTCGCATAGGCGATACCTTCAAGAATATTTTATCACCTACAGTAAACTTAAGATCTCTGCGTCGAGTATCTGCATATTGCTTCTGACGGTTCTGAGCTGTTCTTACCCTTTCCTTGATAATGTCGACCACACGACAAGTCTCTTCGACAAATTCTGGCACAACAATACTGCGTTCTCCAACTTCATTCCAAAACAAAGGAGTTCGACACTTTCTGCCATACTGTGCTTCGTAGGGTGACATCTGTATAGTAGCTTGGTAGCTATTGTTATAAGCGAACCCGATCAGTGGTAACTTTTCATCCCATGATCCTTTGAAGTCAATTACACATGCTCATGGCATATCTTCTAGAATCTGAATTGTACGCTCTGACTGCCCATCTGTCTGTGGATGGAATGCAGTACTAAACTTCAATGTTGTACCCATAGCATTTTGCAATCATTCCCAAAACATTGAAGTAAATCGTGGATCTCTATCGGACACAATGCTCTCTGGTACACCGTGCAATCGAACAATATTATCCACATATAGCTTTGCTAACCTTTCCAGTGTATACTGAGGTCGTATCGGTATAAAGCGATCTGTCTTAGTCAGACGGTCTACAATCACCCAAACTGCATCAACTACTCGAGGAGTCAGTGGTAATCCCGTGACGAAGTCCATAGTGATGCAGTCTCATTTCCATGCTGGTTCCAGTAACGGCTGTAACAGTCCTGCGGGTTTTTGTCGTTCAACCTTTACTTTCTGACAATTTAGGCATTGAGACACGAACTTGGCTACATCTGCTTTCATCCTTCTCCACCAATATAGTTTCTTTAGATCATGATACATTTTTGTACTTCCAGGATGTATCGAATTGATGGTGGTATGGGCTTCTTTCATCAGTTGGTGTCTAATGTCCACACTTTTTGTTTCGGGTACACATATCCTTCCTTTGTACTTCAGTACCTTTTCTTCGTCCAAGGTGAACTCAGGGTTAGTTCTACCTTTTTCGGTTTTCAAATATGTTCGCTGCATTGGCTGATCCATCCGTTGTATCTATCACATATTGCTCATTGTCGTGATTGAATACCATTCCTGTAGTACACATTACCGCAGTTGTGCTAACCTCCCCTTGAGATTTTATCATTGCCTTTCTGCTCAACACATCTGCTACTACATTAGCTTTCCCCAGATGATACTGGATATCACAGTTATAGTCTTTCAGTAGTTTCAGTCATCTTCTTTGTCTCATATTCAACTCCTTCTGATTAAATAAAGAAGTAAGACTTTTATGGTCCGACTTAATCAGGAACTTCTCTCCGTATAGGTAATGTCTCCATATCTTGACAGCATGTACAACTGCTACTAACTCCAAATCATGAGTGGGATAGTTTTTCTCATGTGTCTTCAACTGTCTTGAGGCATAAGCAATTACTTGTTCTCCTTGCATAAGCACACATCTTAATCCCAGTCCTGACGCATCAGTTTATAGGGTAAATGGCTGTCCTGGGACAGGAATAGTCAAAATCGGAGCGGATATCAATCTGGTCTTCAATGTCTGGAAGCTCTTCTCACATTTATCCGTCCACACGAACTTTTCACCTTTCTTAGTCAAACTGGTGAGAGGTACGGCAATCCGAGAATAGTCTTCTACAAATCTCTGATAATAACCAGCGAGTCCCAGAAAGCTTCTAATTTTGGCAACGCTCTTTGGTGCTTCCCATTTTACAATAGCCTCGACCTTGCTGGGGTCCACTTTGATTCCTTCAGCGGATACTACATGGCCTAGGAAGGCGACTTCACTTAGCCAAAACTCACACTTGGTAAATTTGGCATATAACTTCTCTTTCCTTAAACGTTGTAGGGCGGCGTTTAGGTTCTTAATATGGGCTTCTTTGTCCTCGGAATATACCAATATATCATCAATAAATACATAACCGATGTATCCAACATATCGTGGAAAACCCGGTTCATAAATTTCATGAAAGTTGCTGGTGCGTTTGTTAATCCAAAAGACATGACCAAGAATTCATAATGTCCATATCTGGTCCTGAAAGCTATCTTAGGGATATCACCCTCTTTCATCTTCAACTGATGGTAGCCTGACCGAAGATCGATCTTAGAAAATACTTTTGCCCCTTGCAACTGATCGAACAAGTCATCGATCCTAGGTAGTGGTTATCGATTCTTGATTGTCAGCTTGTTCAACTCCCGATAGTCGATACATAATCGAACGCTACCGTCCTTCTTCTTTACGAACAATACTGGCGCTCCCCATGGTGATATACTGGGTCGAATATAACCCTTGTCCAGTAGTTCCTATAGTTGCACTTTCAATTCCTTTAGTTCAGTAGGAGCCATTCTATAAGGTGCTTTTGATACTGGTGCGGCTCCAGGTATAAGGTCTATCACAAACTCTGTGGCTCTGTCGGGTGGTAATCCAGGTAGTTCCTCCAAAAATACATCGGGATAGTCCCGCACGACATCAATATCTTCCATTCGTGGTGCTTCCTTGGTTAGGTCGACTATTGATACTAGATACCCGACTACCCCCTTCTCAAGGCACTTCTTAGCCTTTACTGCTGAGAGTATGAGCTTGCGTTTACGGGGAAGTTTGGTTCCCGCAAAACTGAATTCTGCTCCTTCTTTGTCTTTAAATGTTAGCTTCTTTTTGGTGCATAATAGGTTCGCAGAATGCCGAGCTAACCAGTCCATTCCTAAGATGACATCAAAGTCTGCCATCCCAAGTTGGATCAAGGTTGCATCTAAGGTTTTCTCTTGCCAATGTGAACTGGACATGGCCCATAACCTTTCTCTAATTCAACTTCTAACCCCATCGGTGATCGTACAAATAGTTTGTAGTCCAATGTTTTGATGGGTATGTTCAGCTTCTTTCCAAATGATACAGATATAAAGGAATGAGTAGCTCCTGAATCAAAGAGTACTCTGGCGGGTAGGCCATTTATAGGTACGATACCTGTGATTTATTTAACTTAGTCTACATGCTCATACAATGAAATACCACTTAAAAGGTTTCGATCATACCTGTGACCACATCAGGTGACGCGGCAGCATCCTCGGATGTCACAGCATATACTCGTCCTTGATGTTGTTGCTTCCTGGGTTTAGGACACTCTCTCATCATATGTCCCACTTGATTGCAGTTATAACATCTTGGACTTTCAGTATTTGGCTTTGGTTGATGCTGAGCTGCTTGAGTGGTCTTGGGTGCAGCGGTGAAATTCTAAGTACGGAAAGGCTTGTATGTCTTGTTATTACCTCCGTTGTAAGAATTATCAGCTGGCCTTTTCACACCTTTGTTTTGCATAAAATAGCTTTCCTTCTGGCTCGACTCAATAACTCGAGCAATTTGCACGGCTTCTGTGAGGACAATGGAAAATCGATGATGATCCTCCTCGGGATGGAAATGTGTATCCTGTATCGATGAAGATCGATTTATTCTGTTGGAGTCGCCACCTAGATTAAGGTCTAGGACCTCTAAAAATGTAGCCTCACCCTAAGGTAAGACTTCTATTGACTCGTGACCCAATGTATCGATTCTTTGGTCTGCAAGAGATCGGGTAAGTATTCAGGGTACGGTTATGGGAAGGTATTAGGCACCCAAACCGCCCGATCAATATCGGCCTCCTAAACTTTCCTTAAATTCTAATTTTGACTGTGCTTGGTCAACTGGACGACTAGGGTTCAATGGGGGATGTCCTAAACCAAGTTGCTAAGTTGTTCTAACCTAGGGTTCAGCCAATCATGTTTTAAAGTAAATAAACAAGCAAATGTAATGTACAATATTATACAGTGAACCGGACCAAAGATGGTTCGGTCTTGGACTGAATCTGAGATGTGTAAGACATCTCAAACTGCCTACGTATTCCAATCCTGGAAATCAAGTCCAAAAACGTAGTTCGAAAATGGGTTTTGTGATTAATGATTATGGAAGTGATTTATGCATTTGCTTCAATTAGATTCTTTTTTGTTCAAGTTGAAGTTTATGCTGGATGTATGGTTGATGGGTGGCTTTGTACCGTATTTGGGATTCCCAAATTGCCTACGTATTCTAGGGTTTGCCCTAGAAATCAGGTACGACGTAGTTCGAAATTTGTGAGAGTCAGATTTGGAATGTGTACCAAAATCCTTCCATTTTTTGTCAATAGGATCTAGGGTTGAGACCTAAATTCCTACCATTTTTATTTGGGATGTGTACCAAATTCTTTCTATCTTTGTCAATAGGATCTAGGGATGAGACCTAAATTCCTACCATTTTTATTTGGGATGTGTACCAAATTATTTCTATTTTTGTCAATAGGATCTAGGGATGAGACCTAAATTCCTACCATTTTTATTTGGGATGTGTACCAAATTATTTCTATTTTTGTCAATAGGATCTAGGGATGAGACCTAAATTCCTACCATTTTTATTTGTTTCCATTCTTAGGTTTTTAGGGTTTCCTATCCCTTTTCATTGTGATTTTCATTTTTTAGGGTTTCATACCCTAATTATTCTCTTTATTCTAGGGTTTATTTTGCCCTAATTATTCTTTCCATTTTTAGGGTTTCACTTTCCCTAATTATTGTTTTCTTTCCATCTTAGGGTTTTCTACCCTAATTGTTCAATTCTTTCTATTTCAGGGTGTATCTTGCCCTAATTGCTATTTTTTTTTATTTTTTCTCTTTCCAAGACAAATATGGCAAATGAAAATATTCCAACTATATCAGTGGTAGTATTCCAAATATAGCAGTGTGCATCCAAACATGACAGTAATCATCCAATATAGCATGTGAGCAAGTGTAGCAGACAAATATGGCAATAAGCATGTGTAGCATTCCAATCATGGCAGTGTGACAATTCCAATTATGGTAGTGTGACCATTCCAATTATAGTAGTGCATGCATACGAGCATCCGAACATAGCATGTGAACAAATATAGCATCAAATATGACATGTGTGAAACAACCAAAGCATATGAGAATCAATCAAAACATGATGGAACACGCAGCAAGATGACAGCTTTGTCAGGCTGGACCAAAATGGGCACATAGGGCACTGTACTTACTCAAAATATTCTTAAAAGATATCCCTGGAAAGAAGACTCAGAGGCCAACATTTTGTCTTAAGGAAGCTATTCCTAAAAGAGACCATAGGCAGGTCGAAAACATTCCCCAAGTACAGGCAAATACATTGGTCAGGTCTGTTCCAGATTTTTGACCAGTTGCACCATAAATTCCAAATAAAATTCTATTCTTAATGAAAATTAAATACAGACATATGTCTATGTAGATAACTATCTGATCTAAAATTTCATTAAGAAAAACAAGTTAAAACAGTATATTTTCTTTGTGAAAAATGACTCTTTTCAATCATGCAAATCAGCACATCATGACAGATCTGAAATCCAAGCACTATGCACTTAAAAATTGATATCAATTCAAGGAAGACTTTCATGTCTAAAAAGTTCATGTTAAGTGGATTTTCTGATTATGGCCATAAGGCCTTTGTCTAGAGACTTTCCGATGGAGGATTGCATTACATCCGAGAAAAATAGCAACGTCAAAGACAACTTTTTTTATATATTTCCCCAATTCCAAATGGAACGAAATTTTTAGGGTAGTCTTCTATCATATCAGAGAGACTCCCATAAAATTTTGGGCTTCAAAATCTTAGAAAAAATACATATGATGTACGTCCTAAGTTTGAACCCTAAATCTGGAATTTTCAGATCAGAAAATCACTTTATGAAATTTACAAAAAACATCAAACATCATTGTATATCAATCAAAAATTCATCATTGAATAGCTTAGACAAATTATCATTCATGAAAAATGTTAGACATAGGCATCCTAACATTAACAAGCATGTAATAGAGCATTCATGATTGAGATTTCATGAAAATTAGCCTTTTTCAAGCAAAATTGGCATTCGGGCATTATAACGACCTCTAAATTTGTTTAGAGTACTAACCTTGGGCTCAAATCGAGCGAAACCGTTGATGAAGGGTGATTGGGGGTTGTATCAATCCCCTTTGAATGTGAATCCTCCTTTTCCTCTCTTCTGCTTCTTTCTCTCTTCTCTTTCTCTCTTTTCTTCTTCTCTTTTCTTTCTTTTCTCTTTTCTCTCTCTTTCTTTCTTCCTCTCTCACGTTTTCTCTCTCTCACTCACGTTTCTCTCTCTCACCCACGTTTCCCTCTCTCTCTGGTCTGGAAAAGGATCCCTCCTCTCTCCTATTTATAATTTTTCACTCATTTTCTAGAAGATCCTTCTTTCCTTTTCTTCTTTTTTCTAGAAAATCTTTTTTTCTCTCCATTTTTTCTTCTTTCCTTTCTTTTCTTCCTTCCCACATTTTTTCTTCTTCCTTTCTTTCCCTTTTTCTCATTCTTCTTCTAGAAAACCCCCTTCTCTCTTTCCTTTCTCTCTTCTTCCCTTTTCTTCTTCATTCTTTTCCTTCTCCCTTTTTTTTTTTCTCCCTCTCTTTCTTTCACGTTTTCTTTCTAGAAAACGTGAAGGGGAAATCTTTTTCTCCCTTTTTTCTTTTTTTTTTTTATTTCTCCCTTTTTTCTTTTTCTTCTCAAGATCTTTTTGGATTATCTCAAAACCCTAAATCCCCTTCTCTTTCACGTTTTCTCTCTCCCCTCTTTCCTTTTTCTTCTCAAGATCTTTTTGGATTATCTCAAAACCCTAAATCCCCTTCTCTTTCACGTTTTCTCTCTCCCTCTTTCATTTTTCTTCTCAAAATCATTTTGGATTATCTCAAAACCCTAAATCCCCTTCTCTTTCACGTTTTCTCTCTCCCCTCTTTCATTTTTCTTCTCAAAATCTTTTGGATTATCATTTACATATAATAATATATATTATATACATATATACACATATATTTTATAACATACATACATACATATGTATATATATATATATATATATATATATATATATATATATATATATATATATAGTATATAATATATATAATATATATAAATACTATGCACATGAATGAACCGGTTCGAAACGGGTTGAGACCGACTTAGGTTGACCGAGTTAAACCGATATGGGTTGAGCTAGGTTGGACCAAAACCGGCTTGAACCGAGTTGACTGGATTGATTGGAATTAACTCGGGTTTTCTCTCCTTGTCATTTCATGGGTCATTTCCAGCTGTCATCCCGCATGGAATTTTCCGATGGCCTCTATTCCAAATTTTTTGCGTTCATTTTGTAGAACATTGAAAATGAGGAATATAGGAACTGGAATCACCTGAATCCGATGTAGAACGGAAAAGATATGCAGCTTTGAAGTTCTGACGATAATTTTGCATGCAAGCTTGCATGGGACCCACTGGTGACTTCTACCTGGGATTTTTTTACGTCCATTTTGTAGAACATCATGAATGAAGAATAATGGTCTTGGGATCATCTGAATCCGATGTCGGATGATTAAGATATGATGATTTGAAATTCAAACGATCCGACTTAGGATAA